>JBAMJV010009665.1:0-69158 GCA_037951105.1 Echinarachnius parma
CAAATGATGGTGTTGGTTGTTTAGTTTGGTGCAATCAGTCAAATCTGACTATTGTTGCCAATTGCTTTTCTATTGATTTCATCTTCACATATTTTAAAAGTATTATACAATTTTATATATCATCAACAAATTATTTATATGGCACCCGCTAAAAATATTGCGATATTTCATTTTTTTTTTCTTTTCTCCTACCTTATTATGAACATATTACTTTTATATACAAAAATTATAACAATTTTCCTTATTTCAATAACAAAGCCCACCTCTCACATCGGGACTCCCGCCACATATGTGGAAGTGGGCCTCTTATGGTCAAAACGATCCTCTTACAACACGTAATTATAATAGTATTATAATAATAAAAGCGAAATCAACAAAACAAATATATTCATAAATAAACACTATTTTAAGCTATCAATGAATTATCGCATTATGCATTTTTGTTTCCTACTTCTTAATAAAGTAAATCTTAAACAAAATTAGTGCAAACAATCAGTGGGCTTATTTTGTGCATGTTAGTGCAAATACATAATACATGGGTATACCTTTTGTCTTCTGAAATAATCATAATACAATACAAAATAAACAAAACTCACTCCTACTACATGTATGTCTGGTGCCTGCTCTCACATTGGGACTCCCGCCACTGATGGTGTAGCTTGGCATCAACATAATTATACATACTCGACAATATTGTATGATATTAACTGAATTATACAAACAAACAAAAAAACAAACAAAAACATGTTAGCGACATAACTTTGTCTTCTTTTTTCCACTTCACTTACAAACTGAAATAACTCATAATACAATACATATTTATATATGATTGCTTTTATATATTAGTGTATGGCCCTGTATAAAGAGGCACTATACTGCACCCGCAGCTTGTACCTCTATCATACAGGCTCATATAGTTATGCATTTTATTGACTTATTGCATTTAATATTCTTATACAAAATACAATGGGTACTAATACCACTAAAAAATTAGTGTTTTTCTATCTATCTTGGCCTGTACAAAGAAGCACACTACTGCACCCGCAGCTTGTACCTCTATCATACAGGCTCATATAGTTATGCATTTTATGGACCTTATGCATTCCGGAGAGCCACTTGAGACAATTGTTGTTGTTGTTTGTCAACAAAGTTACTAAGATCCCTTTAAATGGGGTAGTTCAGTTTTGGTAGAGAGGGGCGCTTGCACATCACAATTTTGGTTGTGAGGTAATGAAAAACTGAGTGTCGAATTTGAGAGAACATGCAATTTGAATTGGCAGAATAAACTTTATATTGGTCAAAATCGACCCAGAAAAACACCAGAATCGATCAATAAATCATATCTGATTCTATGAAGTTATTTGGGACCCAAATAATTAGATTGATATTTTTCAAAAAATTTAAAAAAATGTCTTGCACTTTTTCAAAAATTTTCAAAAGCGTTTTTTAAATAGTTGTTGATGATCTCTCTATTTAATAATTATTTCAATAAAACATCACATGCATAATTTTTGTATGAAAAATGGTTGAAACCCTAAGCCTTTTTAGAAAGCGCCCTCTTGTGTTTTAATGGCTCTTTTTGAATGATAACAGGCTTTTTACTTAGAGTTTGTAATTTTGTATAACTTTCGAGCATGTATAGAGTTATAACTATTAGTTTATAATGTTATTGTCGCAGGGTTTGGTTACTAAAGTTCAGCCATTACCAAAACTGTACTACCCCTTTAACGTTCCTGTATCATATAGAAAGTCATAAATTAACCATGGACCTATATATATGATCATAGTAGATCCATTGAAAATAACATACCAGCTTTTCCTAGTAATGAAATGCATCCTTGTCTCCTACTTTGCTTTCTTAAAAAGATAACATGACCCAGAATATAAGTTCACCCCCAACGCACCCCGATCAATCAAAGTCATTTGATGATCATGTTCGAGCATTATCTGATCAAATAGTATGTTCCTACACAATAAACATGGACCTATGTCCATAACATACCAGTTAGACTATAGTAAGTCCAGTCTTACATACATACCACTTTACCAGCTTTGTTAGTAATTAAAGTCATCCTGTCATCCTGTGATCTAGTAAAGTCTCCCCATACATGATACATGGCGCCAGATCAATCATATTAATTGATCATGATGATCGTGATATTTGCGGGCATAATAAAATATAATCATCTCCGAGTGCGTATAGCGGGCTCGTACACTGGGGAGGCGGGGGGGGGGGGGGGGGGGGGGGGGGGGGGGCATATTAATATATTCTACTAGTGGCTTGGCGAAGTAATTGGGGATGAACGAGTTTCGGATCTCAATTATTGGTGGCTCATTATGTTTTCCTTTTTTGTAACGATTGTTCTAATGTATTGTTTCGTTTTTGTTTGTTGTTGTGTATTTTGTTAAATGTATTATTATTATTATAATTTTATTCATTTATTTATTTATTTTTGTTTTATGTTGTATTTTGTATTTTGTATTTTGTATTTTTGTATTTTTTTTTGGGGGGGGGGGGGGGGGCACATTGCATCCATGCCTCCCGGCGCTACACCACTAATCATACCTGTACATCACGTAGTACTATTCTTTTACAACAAAGTTATTGTTACGGAAAGGGTTGTTCAACCCAAATCATTTGTGACCCTCTATTAATAGTAATACCCTAGGGTTGGGCTTTCATGTTTTCGTTGATGTCTATTGTTGTACATGTTATTATATTATGAACATATGAAAATTAATGCTGTAATGCATGTTGAACATGCGATAGCAGTTTATAACATACAGTTTGTATTGATTGCTAAAATCATTGTACAAAGAAAATACACATTGAAATCAATAATGCCGTTAAGAAATGTATCTATCTATCACGGAGTTTTGGAGCTTTCAACAAAAGGCGCGAAATCCACTTTTTCAACTTCGAGGGAAAACAGGTTTCTTTGTCCCACTTTGTTACACGTGCCTATGTGAATTTGAAATTGAACTTTCTATATTTTGATTTTGAGTGAGTTATTTGTCGTAAAAGGTGGATTCCTAGATAGCTCCGTAGATTATACATGTAGATAATCGTTAACTCAATTTGTATGGAAAATGGATTTAGCGCCTTTTGGAAGTGAGCTCTTCATTATCTAGACCTATCTATCTTTCTACGTGAACAAATTTTCTTGAAATTGTAAATGGAATACATTATATTATTTTCAACTTACCAGAAAAGGGTAATACAACCAGGGAGCTGATATTTGTAGGTACCTCAAGTCCTCATGCTACATTATTTTGTAAATTCATCGTCAAACAAAAGTCCAAAAACAGGGCTGACTACTTTATAATATACCCCACTACATTACGGTCAGTCACGAACACCCCTATTTCCACAGTGGATTAACTTTATCAACTGCCTCCCGAATCACGGAATCTGCATGCACACCGCATCGTATTGAAAATAACTGCATTATTCTGCAGGGGCCAATCGGGTAAGCACCTATGTTTTATCAGCCTAGCCTCATATGAACTCCTATGCATTTATACATGCACTTTCACTGTAACATAACGTACTACTTCAAGAGGAAACGATTATCTTGTTTTGCCGAGTCTGAATTTATGTTAAGACCTAGTATTGTGTTGCTGTTGATCATTGGGAATATATTTGTGCAAGATCTCTCAAGACTCGAGGATTACATACTGGAATTACGATCAGTTTTAGCTGTAAAACTGTTTTATTCAACGCCCCGACTGACTTCACATGATTTCGGCACCGGTGTGCTTCGTCTGCTAGTGCAGTTGCAGTAACCCAGTACTTGTTGTACTGAGAGCTAGAACTGAGTAAGAGTAAGTTTCTTTGAAGTTGTTATTATTTTAACGGTGCTGGTGCATGGTGTGTTCGTTCCAACGCCAAGTGTTATACAAATGAGAAAACTTCACATTATAATTATAGTAGACATATAGTTCGGTGTACAGTGTCATTGGGTTATTTTAGGTTAAAGTAAGCTAAATTATTTTTGGTTATCGTGTTATTGTGCAATTGGATAGGAAAGAATGAATGAATGAATAATAAGAATGAATGAGTGAATGAATGAATAAATGAATGAGTGAAGAATGCCTGAATAAATTAATTTATGAATGATGATGAATGATATGAATGAATGAATGAATGAGAATGCGATGTGGATAATAATAATTGAATGAATGATGAATGAATGGAATAGATGATAGACAGGCAGATGAATGATACGATACGACACGAACAAACGAACGAACGAACGAACGATACGAAACGACATCGAACGAAACGACGTAACTGAACGAACGAACGAACAAATAGAATGGATTGCCATGATCCATTCATGTATTCATTCATTCTGTAGAGTTTTCCTTTAGCTATATTATTATTATAATCTGAAGTTGCATCAGTGCATGTCACTATAGTTTAGATATTACATGCAGAAATATATATTATATTATGCAGAGTATATGACATGTTGATATACCATGTAGTATGTTATCAACGACTTTTTCAAACCATAACAAAAGGACAATAACATTAAGAAATGTTTGTGTGTGAGACTTGGGGACCATGTTTATCTCTCATTGCCACAGTAATGGAGTGAAGTCGAGTGGTACATGTTATTTGCGTAACCTCCAGTCATAGATATCAGTGGGAGTGCAAAAAGGCACTTAACCCTTTTATGACTGGTCCTGAAAATACTGCAGGCTCGGGCTCGAGTCTACTGGCAAAGGCTATTAAATGGCTAATTAATTATGCAAGTAACTATATAGCCAGGCTGCGACTAACCCAAAAATGTATGTACTAGTATAGCCCCATGCTTGCACTTGCAGGGGTGGTTCCATAGTCCAGGGGGTGCATGGATCCATGGTTCTATGGAGGATAAATTACGTCATACCACTAACACCAGAATCATTTCATCTTGAACGGAGAGTTAACGATCTGATCTATCTTTATCATGGGACAATTTGTGTGGTTGATCAATATTGGAAATAATCCCTGAACATGATGAAATAATGTATAGATCTTTGGGTTTCAAAGTGTAACACTCTACATGTAGTAATAAATTCGAGACATATAGAGAAACTCGCCAATGAAAAAGTGCAATGAAAAATGGGATTCCTCCAGGATATGATAATGATAAATGTTATATTATACAGTGTATGTTTGTAATTTAGACCAGTTTGTGGTTGTAACTGACACAGTATGTAGCAACACTTCATGAGTTAATTGTTATATTTGGCACGTAGCAAATTATAGTATTATTATGCTTCTACTAAATAATGATAATTATGTATATTTACATGTAACACTATACACCCATATTTGTATAGGCCTCAAATATACATTATTTTCTGCAGCACTTATCTGTATAAATAGTGGTATTGCACATTGTTGTCTTTGGTGTCTGGCCCTAAAATCCCCCTTTTAGAACACCAACCAGGATATATAATATGATCATTTTATGGGGAGTTTACTCACTTTTCAATCCTTAGAATTGATTTCTTTTGGATGCCAACTTTTAGAGCAATCAATCACGTACTGATGAATTGAATCGAAACATTTTTCCAAGCAATAAATGCCAACTTTGTAATTTGAAGCCAGAATTTTAATAGCACAACACTACTGATCATCGCTAATAGATTTTCTAATTATTTTAGAATTCTATTATGTAGATATGTGTGTTTTTGGATAATTGCCCAGAAGGAGTATCGGTTCTAACTGTGTTTCTAGTGTTGTACCAAGGATGGTATTATAGGAAGCCTCCTTGGTTGTACTTGTGATTTGTGTTATGATGGTTTATATATCTCCAAATGTTTTAGAGACCTTCTAAAGGCCCGGTCACATATCACCAGATAGCGGTAAATGGATGCCCGACGGGAGAATACAATTTTCAATACACTCGTCATAACAGGGGGAAAATCTCCTACCCCCTCAGAATACTTGACCCTTACAGACTTTTACACTATTATACCTCCTGTCAGTCTGTCCTGTGTAGGAGAATAGTTCAGTCAAACCTGCACTAGTGACCACTGTAAACTATACGTACAGTCAAACAATACAGTAAATTAGGTCCCTTGGAAATACAATTATTAAATGAAAATTATAAATGTTCTGGGTCATTTTTCAAATTGAGATGGGTGGGGCTTACATTGATGAACTCCCACTCGAATAATTAAAAAAGCAAACATTTCCAAGAATTCATACTTTGAACAAAGACAATTGAGACGACAAATTAAGTGAGAAAAAAGGGTCATCTTACAGGAGGGGATTCATTGTTCACATGGACACTTGTGCTGAAATGCCACTCTGAATCAAGTGACCAAGCTCTAGGGGCATACAATCATATTTTGTAAAACTTTTAAAAGGCCAAATAACAGTTTTGGGAAATTTACCGAAAACATCAATATTGGCCAAACTAATTGATCAATATTGTTGAATAAATTATATACTATATAATAAGATTAAGAAGAATATAGACCCATCACTCCAGCTACTGTCACAATACAATATTAAAATTGAGGGTGAACTTTCTGTGAATTTGGAGAGAGATCATAATTTGTAAAAATGAAGTTGGCTTTTAGAACTAAAGATTCAGGATTAGCCCAAGGAGGCCATGGTAGGAAATAAGCGGGGGGCTGAGGCGACTTTGCCCAGGCTAATTTTCAAAATAGCCCCCTGAAATCAGTAGGTAGCCCCTAAAATTAGTAGGTATTATGTAAAATATTTTGTGATTTCCATCAGATTGAAAAAGTAAGCCCCCTAAAATTAAAAATTTATTTATTTCCTGCAAGGAGGTATTAGAAAAGAAAAGCCCTAAGTATATATCCTAGGATATAATACCACAAATTATAGAAAGGTGTGAGCCAATGAAAAGTGAAAAATCAACAGATGGAATTTGGAATATGGAAAGTGAGAGGGAGAGAATCAGAGTTACCAGTGATTTGTTGTTATGTGGGATCTGTCAGTTGTGTAGCTGGGGGTGGGGGGTGGGGATGGGGGGGGAGGGGGGGGGGCTAGAGCCTATATTTAGGTCCTGTTTTGTTTTCGGTGGTATGTAAACTTGATTAAACTAGACTAGGGATCCTCAATATTTCCCCATTCTAATACACCAGACATGAAGGTGATTTATGAAATGAAATATTACAACGTATATAGGTAAAATTCTTTTGAACAAAATGTGTAGAAATTTGTGAGCGTATACTGTGAAACCAGCCAAAATAAGTTGTGGTTCTTTCCTGGTCTCTTCAATGATTCAATAACACAATAACACCTAGTGAATAGTGATCTAGAGAGCTCACATATTTATGTCCTCACAGAAGTCACAAGGGGCTGAGGAATGTGACCTCTCCTTATTGTGATGTCAAAGATCATGACCCTTTCTCTTTGACTTTGACATTTTTGACCACCTTATGACTAGCTCACAGGAATCCTGGCAAGAGCTGAACACCAAGTAAACAGATTTGCTAATCTGAGCAGGAATTTCTGTAATATTTGCTTTGAAATGTCATATTTTGTACAGCCTCAGCAGATATTTACAAGCTTGTACAGAGAGTTGTATTGCCTTGGAATGTAACTTTGGTGTAAAATTTTGTTGAGGGTAATTTAACATTTACAAGCTATCTGTAGAAAATAATTGACAAGGTTTAATCAGCAATGAAGCAATCCACCATATAGCATACACAATTTGAATTTGAAGTACAATGAATGAGATTAATAGATCAGAACCTAATATTATACAATTATTAAATAGTACTTCAATTGCATTTTTTTAATAATGTGCATTGTTTTGAATAAACGGTATTGAAATGGATACATTATTTTCTGTCTACAGATTAAAACAAATGTAAAATACTTTTTCACAAGAAATGGGCTAAAATAATCTACAGAATGTGTGGGATAGATATATATACGGAGCACCTCAGTATCAGGTCATTCGGGTGTAATCAAGTTGATGCTTGATTACACCTTTAAATGCCCCATAATAACCTGTTCCCTTTGAGATTCTGAAATCTCATTTTAGACTGTTTAAATAGCCCACCAGGTACCCATATGCCGATAGGCAAAGAGTTAATGAGTATACAGTAGAAATGGTTCATGATGTTAAAACTATGGGAAGACATGAGTCATGAATAATTCGCACCCAGATATTGATTTATCTTGCAAGCCTTTGCTCGAGTCATGAGGACCTCTTGTTTTACACTATCTGCCCTGCTACCCCCTCCCCCCAACATCTTTTCCCTCCTGTACATGTAAGTCCTGTTTGTAATGATGAGATCCACTGGCATATAGCTACAGGGTGCACAGGCCCAAGTTCATGTGTCCCCTTTTGACAAAAACAATACAAAACATTATAAGAGGAAAATCATTTGTAATTATAGAAATACATAAAGTGTGCCCCCAATTATTCATGTGCCCCCCCCCCCCCAAAGTAATCGGACTAGGCTACCCCACTGATAAGATCAGAGGAAGCTAGGAAGGAGAAGAGGTGATAGACCGGATGATGTTTCATGTTATAAATAGTCGGCAAAGGGTATATTGGATGCAACCTGGATGAAGGGGGGAGAAAAAACATACTGTCACACCCCCCCCCCCCTCCTTTCTCCGCACCCTCGCCCTCTTTTGTCTGATAATGAATATTTTCATGACAGGAAGGAGAGGAGGAGATGGTTGGATGATGAACATTACTTTCATGTCATGTTATAAATATATAAAATAGTTAGCAAAAGGTGTATTAGATACTAGGGAGAAGGGGAAGGGGGAGTAAAGAAAGTCTTGATTGGTCAATCTTTACTGTACCCTTTTCTGTCCCTCCCCTCTACCCCTCATTCCCCACTTTCTATGTTGTCTAATAATGAAGACATCCAAGCTTTTCAGAGGAAGACAAGGAGGGGATGGTCAGATGATGTTTCATGTAACAGTCACCAAAGGGTATCATATGGTGGCATTAAGGGACTCTTTTGCCAAATTTTTGCCAAATAAAAAAAAAAAATTGCCAAAATTTGGTCAAAATTTGGCAAAATTTTGGCCAAATGTGTATAATTTGGCCAAATTTTGGCAAATATTTGGCCAAAATTTGGCCAAAGTGTCCCTATAATGCCACCATAGTTAGTATCATATTAGTCTTGGGTGCAAGATAGAAGGGGGATGGGAGCAGCTCTTTTCCTCCCCTCTTTCTCTCCCCCACCTCCATCCTCGCTTTCTCTCTGGGATGGTTTGGTTTTGATCATAGTATCCTGCCCCCCTTTCCCCCACTCCTCCTCAATTAATGATGAAGACATTGGGGAAGGGATGGTTGGATGATATTTCATGTAATGGTCAACGAAGGAGTGAATTGATATTCAATATTTCATATAATGGTCAAGGACTGGAGACTAGAGCTGAGTCAAACCGGATATTTTGCATTTCGAATATGAGTCGTGTAAAAACGGTCGGATATCGAATATTCGAAAAAAAAAAAAAAAAAAAAAAAAAAAAAAAAATTTTTTTTTTTTTTTTTTTTCATCATTTTTTAAAATAAATATTCTGTCAGTTTTTTTCAATTAGAAATCGGCAGTACAGTGTGATGTTAGTGTACAAACTGCTGTCAAGATGAAATACTTTGATATCTCATCATAGATTCTTCTAAATTTGGCACTCACTATACAATCCTCTTACCAAGGCTTTGGTTTATTATTTGTTTTGTTTAATTTGTAATTTATGTAAAATACCTTAACTTTTAACTTTAGCAATAGATAAGCAGGGTTCAATGTGCCATTTTCTGATCGAATCTATCGAATGGGGATTACAAAATTAAACGGGGGAAAAAAAAAAAAAAAAAAAAAAAAAAAAAGATTTTTTTTTTTTTTTTTTTTTTTTTTTTTTTTTTCCCGGATATTCGTATCCGAAAATTTGTATTCGGTATCCGACCTTCACGGTCGGATATCGAATAGCCATTCGAATTGACTCAGCTCTACTGGAGACAAGTATATCTCAGATGTATAAGGTACTGATATTTATTTATCTTGTCTTTAGGGCCTCTTTTCATGAATATGAGGAAGGAGAGGGACAGGGTGGGAAACCTCTTTGATCATAATATCCTGACCCCTCTCCCCAACCTCTTAATTTGTAATGAAGATATCAGATGCAGTTGCATGGAAGGGATGGTTAGATGATACATGTACATTTTCACATAATGGTCAGGGAGTGGAGGGACGCATAGTTAGTGCTTGGATGTACATGTAAACTGGTAATTGATGATATTGATTTATCTTGTCTCAACTGCCAGAGGGCCTATTTCATGGATGTGAGGAGGGGGAGGGAAGGGGGGGGGGGGGGGGGAGGGGGAGGGGGGAGGAAAACCTCCTTGCTCATAATATCCTTTCCTCTCACGTCTCACCCTCTCTCCCTCTCACCCCCCCCTCCCCCCCCCCCCCCCCCCCTCAGTTAATGATAAAGACATCAGAGATAGTTGGGAAAGGTTGGATTATATTTGATGTAATGGTCAGGGAGGGGAGGCACACATAATTAGTCCTCAGCTATGTATACTGATATGATTTATCTTGTCATTTTCCCCAAGGGCCTCTTTTCATAGATCTCACTTTAATAATAAAGATATCAGATGAAGTTGGGTAAGGAGTGAATGGATGATATTTTAAAGTATAATTGTCAAAGAGGGGAGACACGCATAATTAGGACTTGGATGTATACATGTACATGATAATTATACTGATATTGATGATATTAATTAATCTTTTCTTTCTACCAAGGGCCGCTAGCTCTTTTCACGGATGCGAGGAGAGGAAGGGGAGGAAAACCTTTAATAATGTTCAAAGACATCAGATGAAGTTGAGGAGAAGGAGTGATAGGATGATATTTTAAATATAATTATCAACTATCAAGAAGGGGAAACACGCATAATTAAGACTTGGATGTAGAAGAGCTTAGTTGCAAAAGGGGCTAAATCCACTTTCCATAAAAATTGAGTTAGCGATATCAGTACATTAATAAGCTACGTAACTATGTTGAATCCAAATTTTAGGACAATTTACTCACTCAAAATCAAAATATAGAAAGTTCAATTTTCATATTCCCATAGGCATGTGTACAAAGTTTGACAAAGAAACCTGCTTTACTCCAAAGTTTAAAAAGTGGATCTAACCCCTTTTGGAGATAAGCTCTTTTTTACACTGATATTGATGATATTGATTTATCTTGTCTCTTTCCTCCCAAGGGGCCTCTTTGCCTCTTGGATGCGTTTGATTATTTCCGTCCGTCCCCTGATCGTTGGACACCGTCCTGTACCCGAGGAAGTTTCCTAATTAGATTGTGCAGCTGTCTGTCGAAACAGGCTATTACGTCGCTCCTATAATTTCATAGCATACCACATTATATATGCCGTAGGCGTGGGATATTGTATGATATTGATGTTCCTCCCAATACTGTTGACCTTGCTGTGTGTTTGCTAGACAATTCAAATTACATAAATATGGAAATTGCAACGACAAATAGTATTGTTAAGGTAAATACAAAGTTAAGAAAGCAATATTAGAAAGCGATATTATGAAACCAGTATTTGTTAGTCTACTTAAATTACATGCAAATTGCTAGTATGAGAAAGTAGTATTGTTACGGTTTCAGAATTGTGAAACCCGATCCGATATCTTTGCTGGATATCTGTGGGCAACAATTTTACTGCAAATGTAAAGGTTCTGTTTTTTGCTTTTTTATACAATCATGAAATGTGTATGAAACATTTTAATTACCATGATTGCTTGCAAATATTATAATGTTACTTTAAATTACTACGGCTAAAATTTGTAATAATATAATGAATAATTACTTTTCCGGTGTACATGTAATATGCATACATTTTTACAAAACAAATATATTCAAATGTACTTGAAAATTGAAATACAATCATATTTTGGCAATAAATATTCGACATGTCTAGTTCATCGGCTTGGTCACTAACCACATGGGGATTGGGACTACTCTACTGAAGGCTACATACCACTTTAATAATATGCTTCAAAGAGCTCCTACACATAGAACTGGTATTACTCATGTTTTGCTCTAAGCACAGCTAGCCAAGTGCTCCATGCTTTGGAGGAAAAAAAAGTTGCCCCAGCTCGAAAATGAACCGGCCCATGGATAGATAGGAACTTGTCAGTACGAGTGATAGGGGTCATCAAATGTTGCTCGATTCAGCCGACCAAATGATGGGATATCAAGATACTCATCATTAACTTTCATGAAAAAATCATGATACTCCCCTTGAGGAGTTTCTACACATGTGTATATGAGTTACTCATTCATTGGATCATGAACCTACTGAGAGATTTGGAAGGCAAATAGGTCCTACACATAGAGCCTGATATTAGTTACACATTCATTGCTCCAGATAATTTTAGCTAGCCAAGTACTCCATGCTTTGGGAATGAATAATTCGCCCTGGCAGCTCAAAAATGAACATGCCTATGGATAGATCATAGGAAGAGATTTGTCACTTGTCACTTGTCAGCATGATGTGATGAGTGTCATCAAATGTTACTCAATTCAGCTGACCAGATGATGGGATATGCAGGAAATCGCTCCATGGGGGGTAATCCCTCCCGCTCATCCATCATCCATGATCAATCCATGACACATCATCATCGGGACAATTCTAGCTTCAAATTTATCATACATTTTGTATGTAGTAATAGGCCTTGTTGTGGTGTTACTTTATGTATTACAATATATTATATGATGTGATGAATGTTATCAAATGTTACTCAATTCAGCTGACCAGATGATGGGATATCAGGAAATCCCTGTGGAGGGGTAATCCCTCCCGCTCATCCATCATCCATGATCAATCCATGACACATCATCATCGGGACAATTCTAGCTTCAAATTGAAGTAATAGGCCTTGTAGCTAAAAGTGGTGTTACTTTATGTATTACAATATATATAATGATGTGATGAGTGTCATCAAATGTTACTCAATTCAGCAGACCAGATTATGAGATATTAGGGAATTGATGTAAGGGGTAATCCCTCCCGCCCATCTATCACCCATGATCAATCCATGACAGATGAACATCGGGACAATTCTAGCTTCAAATTCATCATGCAGTACATAGTATATAGGCCTTATAGCTAAAAGTGGTGTTACTTTTATGTATTTCAAAAGTGATGTGATGAATGTTATCAAATGTTACTCAATTCAGCCGACCAGATGATGGGATATCAGGAAATCGCTGTAAGGGTTAATCCCTCACGCCCATCCCATCCATCAACCCATAAATCAATCTATGACAATTCTAGCTTCAAATTCATTATGCAGTACTTACAGTAGGTCTTGGGCCTTGTAGCTAAAAGTGGTATATGATTATATTATGATGTGATAGGAGTCCTCAAATGTTACCCAATTCAGCCGACCAGATGATGATATCAGGAAATTGCTACTAAGTACTAGGGGTAATGATCCTTCCCTCGCATCTGTCAACCCGTGATCAATCTATGATGTGTCAAAATCGGGCCAATTCTAGCTTCAAATTTATCATGTAGTACATACCAGGCCTTGTAGCTAAAGGTGGTATGTATTCCTTGTATATTAAATGGGAGTTATCACATGTTACTCAATTCAGCCGACCAGATGATGGGATATCAGGAAATCGCTGTAAGGGATAATCCCTACCACCCATCCATCAGCTCATGATCAGTCCATGACAGATGATCATCGGGACAATTCTAGCTTCAAATTCACCATGCAGTACATAGGCCTTGTACTTTGTAGCTTAAAAAGGTATATATTTATCATATGATCATATATTATGATGTGATGGGATTCATAAAATTGTACCCAATTCATGATGGGATATCAGGAAATCTCTGTTAGAGGTAATCCTCCCCCCCCCATCTGCCAACCCATGATCAATCTATGATTTGTCAAAATCGGGCTTCAAAATCATCATTTAGTGGTGTGCTCAACTTTCTGTAGTATGTTGTGATCGGGTTATCAAATAAACCCCTCAAAAAAAGTTCGGAAACTCAAGTTTCATCGATCATATCTCTCGTATTTTTTAATAAGAATACTCGAAATCGGTGTCACAATAAAGCCTCATTATATACCTTTCAAACGATGCATTATGTGAAGTGATTATGCAATTGGGGCGATTGCAGTAGCCCAGAGAATAGGGGGAGGCAGGAAGTAAAATCTCGCAAAATGGCCCCAATGCATTCAATTTACGAGTGCAAGACTGTTCAAGACTGCTCGAAAAAAATGCAACGCTCTGATTTTTTGTCAACTCCATATCTTTTTGTCTGATTTCACACTCGACCCATCTCCATATTCCGGTTCGCTGCACACACTCCATTTGCATAATCCTTACGATTAATATGCCATCGTAATGAAGAGATAATTTCCA
Source organism: Echinarachnius parma (assembly GCA_037951105.1). Classification (NCBI taxonomy): domain Eukaryota; kingdom Metazoa; phylum Echinodermata; class Echinoidea; order Clypeasteroida; family Echinarachniidae; genus Echinarachnius; species Echinarachnius parma. Next base: position 14,396 of record JBAMJV010009665.1, read on the forward strand.
TTAAAATGGTATCCAATTCAACAATTTTGATGAATGGAAAGGGTGGCAGTATTCAATAGAATGTTAACCTTTAGAAAACTGATCAACACAGTCATGCACTCGTAAATAGAATGCATTGGGGCCATTTTGCAAGATTTCACTTCCTGCCTCCCCCTATTCTCTGGGCTACTGCAATCGCCCCAATTGCATAATCACTACACATAATGCACCGTTTGAAAGTAATATAATGAGGCTTTATTGTGACACCGATTTTGAGTATTCTTATTAAAAAATACGAGAGATATGATCGATCAAACTTGAGTTTCCGAACTTTTTTTGAGGGGTTTAGATGTAGGAATGGAAATAAGCCCTATCTCTCCCCTTATATAATTTCTACCCTGTCGTATGAAGTTCCATAATTGAACGTGGGAGCTAACCTGTTTCAGAAATTCACTATAATATACAATTTGTTCGTTTCCTGATTCACAGAGCTTTCTAAAAACACAGTATATATATATGAGTATTTACATCCAAGTTCAACATCATTTTTGCAGACAGTGTCGGTGGGAGAAATTGTGAATTCCAACTTAACCTGTTCAATCCTACATTAAATTAACAATGTCCATCTAGAGTTAGTATATATCTGTACATGTATGTACATCGAACAACAGGTTCCTCTTGGAAATGGGTTAATTTAAACTTGATGGAAAAGGCAGGGAATCCTTGTTATTGCCCGCGGCCTGGTAATAACACAGTAGGGTGCATTGTGTGTGTGTCTGGATTTGTTGGCTCCTCAAAGTGAAAAAAGACAGGGGAAAAAAAACAAGACTTAAAGGACAATGAAATCCGGACAAATTGTTGTAAGCACTATAAGACACTAAATAGGATGAATAGTCCCTGAAAATTTGAGCACAATCGGTCAAGAAATAAGAAAACTATGGCTCTTTTTTTCCAAATATCCATTTACTTCTATGAGTGACTCAAATTGGCAACGCACTCTGGCAAAGTTGTGGACTACTCCCCATACGTTTTGTACACAAAATTTCACTTTTGTTCAATTTTCTCAAAATGTATATGTTTACCCTTCGTTTGAGTTCAACATATGTTTTGTAGAATACACAACATATCATGAGTTTGGGGAATGGAAAAGTGTGACTATGAAGAAAACTGTAAAAATGGGAAAATTTGTGTACAAAACAGATGGGGAGTAGTCCACAAACTTATCAGAGTGCGTTGCCAATTTGAGTTCCCAATAGGAATAAATGGGCATCTTCAAAGAGCCATAGTTTTCTTGTTTATAGCCTGATTATGCTCTAACTTTCAGAGATTATTGTTCCTAATCTCTTCAAGTCTATGAAAGCAACAGTTTGCTTGAATGGGTTTCATTGCCCTCTAACCCATTGCCTACTAGAACCTGGTGGTCCTACATCAACATTTCAATATATCTAGAAGCGAGCAGGTGAACTTTTTTTCCAGATTATGTATTTCAGACAATTCATGTAGATTTGGTCCCTAGATTGTGTCTGATTAACAAGTTGAAAGGTGTTTAGAAAAGTTGTGAAAAGTAACCATTAGTTACCTTAAGTTTATTGATAGAGATACCTACAGGTATACGGTCTATAGTTCTTTTAAAATGAACACATTTGGGACTATTAAGTTTTTATCTTAAATTATCTTACAAAAATATGAATTGTTCAAGATTGATCTGATTTCATTGATGTAGTCCAATAAATACACTCAACATGACAGATTATATTCAGCAGTGCTGTAGGACTCGAGCCCGGACTCGGACTCGAGACCGGTCTCGAGTCCGTATTTCTCGGGACTCGGACTCGGACTCGGACTCGAGCCTAAAAGACTCGGTCTCGGACTCGGACTCGACCAATGGTGACTCGTGACTCGGGCGAAAATCGGGCCGAGACCGGCAACGAGACCGGCATTTTTTCCGTTTTCCCACGTTTATTTATAGTTCATAAAATTACCCAGCGCAAGCAAATACAAACCTGTTGTTCTAGCGCACCTTGCTCACTTGAGTGGCATTCTGGAAAATGATCGTAACATCGCCTCAACAAGCTATTATATGCCTAACTAGACGTTGAGATTAGTCGTTTTATGTTTAGGAACACGCAAGACACGGTCAAGTATTACGGCCAGAACGTGAATTAATTTACGAAAGCCTGAGCTGAAGTGACTAAGCAATACAGTAAAGCATGTGTGTACCACGGTACGTGTGTACGTGTGCAAGTACAGTACTGTAGTACGGTATCCTCGGTTATGCGCTAGGCTACCGCGCACGCTAGCTATGACGAATAACGAAAAAAAACAAGAAAAACAATCGACATACTGACTGATACTTCAATCAACCAGTCATTCAACAATCATGTCTTCGTTTCTCGTGTCATACTGTTTGGGTATATGGACCATAGAGAGTTTGTTGATCGTTCAACAAAGAAAAAATATCAAGCAAAATGTAAAATTTTGCAGAACGCACACGACCATTACAATTATACACACAAATATTTGTTATTCAATTTGTTAAAATAAACGTGAAGTAGCATCCCTTTCTCTTTATCAGTATAATATATACATATATACTCCAGTACTGACATACTCTGATTGTAATAACTTGTGGTAATTCCATGAAAATGTCTACAATGGGCCAAATTTTAAAATCATTTTAGGCTTTTAGCCTCATGGGTCCAGTAGTTCATAACTGACAGTTTATGGCACAAAACGTGAATTTTCAGATATTTTATATTTTATGCTGAAAATTGTGATCTTAAAAGGATAAGAAAATTGCTGAAATTTATGCTTAACTTTAACAATGATTATTTTTCAGCAACTTGACTGTTTGCACATAAAGTTATATCCCATTAATCCATTTGACAGTGAATTACCTTATTGGAAAAGATATGCAGCAGTTCCTTATCCACTGTATTTTGGGGAAATTTAGGGTGAACAAAAATAAACTAAATTCTTGTCCGGCGTCTGTCACACTTTTTATGAACTTTTTTCATTAAATTTTGTTTAATTGAATTTGTCTCATACTCTGTAATAATAACCTTTGACATTGCCCAAAATCATTTCTGCAGATAACCCTTTGTCATATTTTTGATGGTGTCTATTATGAAGATAACTGTTGTAGTAAGAAGAGTTAAAATATATAAATTCTCTGACAAATGGAAGTTTACAATGAACCAGACAACTATTTATGTTATAAAGAGTTCACTGTAAGGCATTTATCATAATGAAACTAATGTGTTATAAAAAGAATTGCAAATTAAGATTTTCCCCTTGGGACTCGGACTCGGACTCGGACTCGGACTCGGATGTCCGGGACTCGGGACTCGAGGTCCGGGACTCGGACTCGGACTCGGACTCCAGGGACTCGGACTCGGACTCGGACTCGGACTCGGACAGGTTGGACTCGACTACAGCACTGATATTCAGCACCAATTGTCATTTAACACAGAATAGACAATGTGCAATTTTCGTTTTAGACACAAAGACTAGTTACATAGATCTACTTTCTATAGAGAATCAGTGGTGCATGAAATACGAAAAAAGAAAAAAATTGAAAACCGATGTTTCACAATCAACTGCAAAATGTCCCTACTTTCACTTTTGTTGCACTTGGAAATAGACTTATAAAGAGACATCTGTTATACAGCAAACCAAATTAATATTACAGCTGGTCATTAAATTTGTTCAAGGCTATAGAGACTCATCATTTATACAAAGTTTTTTGTCCATTCCGTATTTTTACCATTTTAGCGAGTTTGAGTTTAACGGGAGATTCGCTTGCCACGTGTAGACCAGATATTACACACGTCGTCGGAAAGATCCAGTGCGTGAACGTGAACGTATCAAAACCTTTTGTGCATGCTCACCGAGCGATGAATAGAGCTGTCTGTTATTTGTGTATTTATGGGAAAGCGTTAAAGGGAAATATCAACCTTCTGTGAGTACCAAGTGAATTGAATACAGAACTTTCTATTACGTTTATCGTACAATTAATCCAGTAATTTCATTTTAAGACAAATTATTGCTTACAATAACATTAGTCTATTGATTGTTATGTTTGTTAGTGTAACACAGAATGGTACAGTTTACAATTTATAGTGTAATTCACTTCATAAAAAATAGCTGTACTGTTCGGCTGACTGATTATAAATGATGACTCACTGTTCAAGTGGTATCAATTGTCTGCTTTGCCTTTGAGGAAATTTTTGATCAATTATAGCTTTGCTGTCTGAATTTAATTTTGTTTTGATTCGGTTTCAATTGTTACAGTTATATTAGTTCGGAATACAAGCTTGTACTGAATACTGAAATACGGAATGTGACCGATGATAAATGACCCATTGGACAATCATATTATTCAATTGGTGCTAATTGTTTGCTTGACAATTTTTTGGCCCTTTATTTATTGGAGGTTTGTTTGTATAGTAGGCCACAAATTCAGTAATTTACAGACGGATTGATAATCGGCCTTCTATTGTGTTTGACTACCACTCACCACGGTCGCCAACTCCCCCCCCTCTTGCAGTCATTTATAGACCAAGTGATAATCAGCCATTTAAACTGTTTGACTACCACAAACTCACAAATGCATTCATTTATAGACAAGTTGATAATCGGCCATTTAAATTGCACTGTTTGTCTACCATAAACCCCCAAATGAACTCATTTGTAGACAATTTGATAATCGACTTTTAACGAACTTCAGTCAATAAATCGCACCTGCAATCTACTAATTGTCCTGTTTTGGCCTGGTAAGTTGATTAATTAGTTACTCTGGAATTCAGTGAGCATTTGGATAAGAAGCTGTTAAGAAATCCAATTAATCTGTTTGCAGTTGCCTAGATTTCGAGGAGGTGACCTTACAACTATGCATGGACTGTGATTACTGGGCCCTGTTGCACAAAAAATAAGTTGATTAAACAAAACAGCATCTTTTGTTTTTAAACCAATCAGATATGAGTGTTTGTGTCATTACACCTGATTCTATGTATTGCAAGTTTCGTGGAACAATCAACCAAAGGTTATAGTTTGCACGCATTGCATCGACCACTACATGCATTACACAAGTGTGTGCTTACAAGCACTTGACTTGCATTGTTTTTTAATTTATGTACAGAAATCTATATTCTTATGGTATTAAAAAATCAAATTCAAATTAAAAATTGTATTCAATAATCTTCACCACATTAGGCCATCTACCCAAACCAAAGCGTAAACAGAAAAAAGTATGAAAACAAAATATTGTAGCTAGATAGAAAAATGACAATGTCTAAATGACGATGACCTTGAAATGACAACAAAATAGTTTATATAGGACAGTATATATATATTATATGCATAATACATGTATTACTTGTACACAGTGCACATACCAGTATCATTTACATACTAGTACCAGTAATATGAAATACAAAACAGCAGGGTATACCACTGCATAGCAGCAGGGTATTACATTGCATAGCAAAATGACTTCTACTCATAGGCCTGCATGGGGCCTTTTGAAAATATCAAACTTCTATTTTTGTTTAGTGCAAATTAACTGCAAACCATGTCCTCTAATTGCATTTACCTTTTCATATTGTAAGGCTCTGCTGTTTTAATATTATATCATGTTGTTTAACCCGTACCCTTCGAGTTTCTGAAATCCCCATAGACTTTGTACACAACCCACCCGGTTCCCGTAGTCGAGGGGTTAACACTACTATGCTATGGTCCGAATATATACGATGAATTGATGTTTAGTTTTGTACGCATGATTACTTTGTACGCATGATTACCAGTGGCGTAGCTGGGGCGGGTTGATCGGGGGGGGGGGGGGGGGGGGCACACCTTATGTATTTCTTTACTTTTAAACAGGTTTCTCCTCTTATGTTTTGTTTACTGTTTTGGGCAGATTATTGGGGAGCACCTGCCCCCACCCCCCCCCCCCCCCCCCCCACCACACATACATTACAATACTGTACTGTGCGGTTTACATTGCATTGAAAATGCACGATTCCCGGGTACGCGAACACCCGTCACCCATGCATTAAGTATGTTTTTACACCATTTGCCGCAGTAATATTGCGTGTCAGGCGTGTAAATGGCCATCGTATGACCATTTACTAAGTAGATGTGCCCCTCCCCCCCCCCCCCCCCTCCCCCCCTCCTTAGCTTCACCACTGTTTGAAACCTTCATTACTTGTATTAATTGGTTGTGACTACAGGCTAATTAGTACTGTCCTTTTCAACTTTACATGACTAAATGATTGATCGTTTTGTAGAGCTGTTGAAGTGTTTGGTTTTGCTTGTCTTCTTTCAGTCACAACAGTAAGCTTGAAATGAATTCAGCGCTAAAATCAGAAGTACTTCCTTAACCTCTGATATAAGTATATAATTACTATTGATGCAAAAATTACTATGATGATGAAACCATTATGAAAGTCTTTTATAGTTCTACTGTTTTATTATTAAAGAGTAATGGTTCTTTTGGTTGCACTACTTGTACTATTTGGATAATAACTGTTGAAGTTACAGAGCTTAAAACATCTATAGGGAAAACCGACAAAAATATATATATAAATGAAAAAGAGCATAGAAAATTGGGGCTGTATGGTCTACCCCAATTTTATAGCTAAGCGAACTTCATAGTGCATTTGAAGAAAAGGTTGAATGAGATTGGAAGGATCGTACTTTGTTGACATGTGCAAAAATCGATGAATGGTTGATACAATGTGTATTATTGTGATCTGATATATCCATTGAGTAATGTGTGAAAATTTCACGTTAAATGGATGTTATGTGGCCGAGAAATTAGCGAAAATGTAGAGTGATAGTCACTTACTCATTGCACTGACTTTGTACACGTTTATGATTATCCAGTGGATAGTTAAAAATCGGAACATTTCAATCGTAATTATCTTTCTAATGAAGGGGGAAAAAAAAAAACCTGTCCCATGCTTCTATTGTTAATTCAAATAAAGCAAGGTATGAAAGAACCGCTAGAGTTGCAAGTAAGTTCTGAGGATTTGGAAATAGATCCCTTTAAAGGGTGAGAAGGGGAGACAGCTGATATCACATTGCACAATAATTACCACACCTTAACACATCTAGCGGTGAACCCCCCAAAACCACCCACCCACTTCCGTTTCGTCTGATTCACAGACGAGAATTAGGCTTAGAAATCTCTTGACAATGTAGCAGAGCGTGCCAGGTGATGTAACACCTACATGTAGGTATATGTTGTTGCGAAAAATGTTCATAATCCTCAAAACAGAAATGCAGGCTAGAACTGTATTTAACCCTAACCCATCGTTGGTCAAGACTTTTGATTTTGTAAAAAACATTCATGCTCCAACATGGTCAGACCATAATTAAAATATTCAGAGGCCAGGCCTGCGTGTGTGAATTTGTTAACAATGATTTTACATAAATATAAACATTAAAAAAAAAAAGTTTCCCTAGTCCCCAGTGGAGACATTTATGTGCGGGTAAAAACAACAATAATTCTGTTCCCGGATACCGCCCTATATTTTCTCCCTATAACTCAATTTGCCCTTTTCATCAGAAGTTAGATGATATCCAGTGAACACAAGTGAGTAATACTAATAGAGTTAGGTGCAGCACTGTTAGTGTTAGGGAATGTACCCACTGACTTAAGTTATTATAAACCACAGATTATGTATGAAGAATGTTGTGCCTTGCAAAATGCATCATCTCCGTTTTTGTAAATATAGATGTATAATACTATATTATAGAGATATATTTGCGATTAAGGCTGCTGATCGATGTAAAGAAATGTCTAGGAAAGATGTGATGCTATTGATCTTAATAGAAATGTACCCTGATAAGGCCCCCCAAAAAAATATTGTTGGATTGGAGCAACGGGCAACCAAAAATTAGGGTAGGTAGGTAGGGTTTTTTTTTTTTTTTTTTTTTTTTTTTTTTGCAGGATTCGCACAAATACACAAAAACACACATAACACACACATATTAACACATCGCAATTGGAAAAAACAAAAACAAAACCAAAAAAAAACAGAAAAAACCTTTAGGGTCGGCAGTATTTTTAGGGTCGGGCAGGTTACGCCAATCAACAATTTATTTTTCATGGCCTAAGTTGATAAGATATATGTAGTCATGTTTGAGGTATCATTTAACGGCAATATTTTGTATATTATCCAAATGGCCGGCTTTTTAAAAAATTGTCAAAACTTGCCAGATTGCTTTTTGCCACAATTCTATTCATATCATTGGCTGAGATAGAGAAGCCCGCTATATCACCTTAATTGTATTTCAGGGATAATGGGGAAACCCACTTTAGCTCTCTCTGAAAATTCAGTATCACATAGATCAGGTTCTGACTTACAAGACGGTCTGCATACATGTACAGAACTCAGATTTAGCCTTACATTGACTTAATGCCCTTCTCACACTCACCTGATGATATCATTATGTGATTTACCTCAGACACATTCATCAACCCACAGCATCATTAAGCCCATTTCCTTTATGGGGTATCTACCCGACTTTCTGGGAAGCATTTTCCCTTTGTCTCAGTCATTTAGGTAATTTCTATATTTAATTTTACGCCTTTTCAGGAAAATTTCGAATTCTGTAAAACTGTATCCTTTAGAATTTTGTTAGCCCGTATCGTATATGGATGCATCGACACAACATTCTGAGAAGCATTTTCTCTTTGTCTCAGTTTATATCTATATTTTTTTCTGTACTAGTTCTATTTTTCTAAAATTCAATTTGACGCCTTTTCAGAGAAATTTTGAATTAGAACTGTAAAACTGTATCCATTAGAATATTGTTAGCCTGTATCGTAAATAGATGCATCGACACAACATTCTGAGAAGCATATTTTCCCTTTATCTCAGTGATTTAAGTTTTTCTTTTTTTTTAAAATTCAATTTGACTCGATTTTAAGAAGATTTTAAATTCTGTGAGATTGTAGCCTTGATAATTGTATTAGCCCATATCGTAAATAGATGCATCAAAACAACATACTGAGAAAAATTCTCCCAAGAACCACACACATCATACGTTAACAACAATGTACATGTAGCTATAGTACAAGTGGTCAATCAGTTTACATATATATGTTTTTAGTTTATATAATTACATATTTGTAGTTATATCCAAATGAAAAATGCATACACATGTCAATAGAGTTGGATAGACAGCTAGATAAATCCAAAAGAATAAGCACAAATATAAACACAAATACCTCTCAGTAGACAGAAGAGATATAGATAGAGATAGAGCCAATGTTTTGTTAGCTACATACATGCAGTACTAAAAATATGTAACTCAATTTTGGAAGACAATATCAAAACTGTGATATTGGCCTACATGTTAGTTCAAACCTGAGTACATGTAGCTTTGCATTATTTCTCTTGGTCAGTCAGTTTACTTATATTCCAAAGAAAAACATAAACATTCAACTGTCATTTGAGTTGTATTTAAACAGACATTCGTACCTCTGAAAACAGTCCTGAAAATTATGTAAAATGAGTCTATAAATATTATGATAGTTTTCCACAAAGTAAGACTATATTTATGTAGAATTAGTCAATCAATTTTTGAGTCCTAAGAAAAACATTTATAAACATTCAACTGTCATTTGGGTTTTAGAGACTGCTAGCTAGGGCTAATCAGATGTGTGTATCTCAATTTCAGATGACAACTTGATATTAGTGTGCATAAATTATAATGCATAGTTGACACCTACATAGGTGTATCTAGGGATTCTCAAGTCATATTCCAGAGAAACACATTTATCCACATTCAACTGTCATTTTAGTTGTAGAGACAGTTAGATCCAATGTTTGCATATTAGCTCTCAGACGTGATACTTCTCAATTTCAGATGACGTAAACTTGAAAACTATTATATTGACGTACATATTAGTTGATACTCTGTAGAGCTCTAGCTTTACCTCTATAGACTACCTTGGTAATAATCAGTTTACACATTTTGGGGTTATTTTGCAAAGATCTATTTAACACAAACATACACCTGTCAATTGAGATGATGAGACGGTTTTATGAACTAAGATCCAATGTTTGCATTAGCTCTAACTGACTTGTGTATATATATCTCAATTTCAGATGACAACTTGACAATTTGATATTAGTGTGCATTATACTGTACTTGCATAGTTGACGCCTATTTGGTCAATCAGTTAAACATATTTTTTTAGTTATGTTCAAAAGAAGAAAAAAACAGAAACATTCACATGTCATTTGAGTTGAGAAGGCAGCTAGTGCCAATATTTGCGTTAGCTATCAGACGTGTGTATCTCTATTACAGTTCTGAAACATTACTGGTGTTTATAAAGCACTCTAGTTTAATAGCTTTGAGTAGAATTGATCAATCAGTTTACATATTTTCAGTTATATTCAAAAGTCTCAAAGATGAACACCTATAAACACCTGTCAATATAGTTGAGTAGACACATCTTTCTAATGTTTGCGTTTATAGCTCTCAGACGTGTGTATCTCAATCTCAGATGAAAACTTGACAATTTGATATTAGTGTGCATTATTCTAGTTACTTTGTTGACATGTGCAAAAGGAAAAACATAAACATTTCACCTGTCATCTGAGTTAGGAGACACCTCTAGCCAATGTTTGCGTTAGCTCTCAAACGTGTGAATCTCAATTTCAGATGACAACTTGTCAATAATGATGTCACTGATGTGTGTAATCCGCAAACATCAATTGATACATGTGGGGCAACACCCTGTTGTACTGCCATCGTCACAATAACCCACTTGTTTGTTAACACGCTATGGTACTGAAAGTTATGTGTTTTTTTTCCCCTGTATTTTTTAGAAGTAGGCATAACAATGCACTGTATTACCAGCTTAATAAAACCCCTTCTTAATTGGGAAAAATAAACCTCACCTCGATGTTACCCGAGCGACTTGTGGATAAGAAACAGTAGGTGTCAGGTCATAAAACATGCGGCGAGCCTTCGGACTCATTCTTAATCTAGCATCCGCAAAATCCTCACTCGGGTAGGTTACCATAACAACCGCACCTCCCTCATCACGCGAACAGCTGGGGCGACGTGGAGTAGGGGCGCGCGCTGTGTTTTTGTTCACGGCCATGACGTCTTCTACCCGGGTAACGTTCCGCACGCGTCTTAATAGACGGTTTATCAGGATGTCATCCGGGTGTCGTGAGGACATCACCCTGACCCGACTAGGGTGAATCTCACCCCGATGTCGTCCGGATGTCGTCCTGATGTCATCCCGATTGGAGCTTCTTAATAGAAACGGTGTAGGATCTCATCCGGACAACATCAGGACGTCACCGCGACTATTTTTTTTTTATTAAGAAGGGGTTTAATATACCTCTTTGGTCACTTACTCATCGGTCATCTAGTAAATGACCTAACACCTTTATATGTACAAATTGTCAGTCCTTTGGTCACTTACAATGGGCAGATGCTACTTCTGGTCAGTACTAGTAGGAAATATATGGGGGCTGAGGGCGATTTTGCCCCCTAATTGTCAAAATAGCCCTCTGAAATCAGTAGGTAGCCCCTAAAATTACTATATAGGGTATTATGTTTTACCATTATAGAGTACAGAAGCCATGACGTCATAAAAATCCTTTTTTAGAATTTTCAAATTTGAACTTCATTTTTAGAAAGAGCATGACAAATAATGTCTAAATACCTAAAATCAATTGAATATGTTAAGTATTGGCTGAGATATGCCCATCCAAATGAATTTTACTTCAATGGGCAATCAGTGTTATAGGGCACTGGTTCATAAAGTTACGAACCAGTGCACTATAACACTGATTGCCTATTGGAAACAAAAATCATTCGGATGGGCATATCTCATCCAATACTTAACATTCAATTGAGTTTCAGTATTTAGACATTATTTTGTATGCTCATTCTGAAAATGAAGTTCAAATTTTAAAATTTTAAAAATTGAGAATTGCACAAATACACAAAAACACACACACACACACATATAACACACATATATCGCAAATTATGCAAAAAAAAAAAAAAAGAAAGAAAGAAAAAAAAAAAAAAAAAAAATCAGAAAAAACCTTTAGGGACAGCGGTATTTTTTAATAGTGTCGGGCGGGTTACGCCAATACAACAATTTATTTTTCATGGCCTTAGGCTAGACTTAGAAAATACCTAATCAACGAAGTGACAGACTTTGGAGGAGCAACCTGGAGGTCTCCGTTTCAAATCCTGGAGAAACCATATATATTTTCTTTGCTCATTTCTAAAATTTATACTCTCCTGGACCCCGTTGCAGAGAGAGATACAATCATTGTAAGTTACAGTTAATTGTAAGTCTGATCATGTGTTCTAAATGCACAAATCTGATTGGTTGGAATGCACAAATTTTATGACTTACAATTAATTAATTATAACTTACAATCTCTTTCTGCAACAGGGCCTTGGTCAGTTTCCTTATAAATGTTTGAAACTGTTTCTTAGGTATCGGTATGAAATATTTGATGACCCTGTCTGGTCAGTTATCTACGGGAATGTATACATGTAGCTCACTAGTATATATATGGCCAGTACATGTCAGAGATGTCCTCTTCAGGAGTTAATAAACTCTTTACAATTAAGTGCAATGTAGGTCTCCTTCTTTCGGTCAGTGCTCAGTTGATGTATGATGTGTCACATACTGCATCTGTGGACAAAATCAGCCTGGGTCAAGTATTGGATAGCATATATTCTGTAGCATATGGTCAGCACATACATGTATATACATTAGGACTTCCCTTCAAGAGTTAATTATTATCTTTACAATGTATAATGTAGGTCTCAGACTTTGGTCAGTACTCAATTGATAGATGATTTCTCTTTAAATGACAATGAAACCCAAGCAAAATGTTGATTTCATAGACTTGAAGAGATTAGGAGGAATTATCTCTGAAAGTTAGATCATAATTGGGCAAGAAACAAGAAAACTATGGCTCTTTGAAGATGTCCATTTATTCCTACGGGGAACTCAAATTGGCAACGCACTCTGATAAGTGTGTGGACTACTCCCCATATGTTTTGTACACAAATGTTCCCATTTTTACAGTTTTCTTCATAGTCACACTTTTCCATTCCCCCAACTCATGATATGTTATGTATAAATGCATTCTACAAAACATATATGTTGAACTCAAACGAAGGGTAAACATACATTTTGAGAAAATTGAACAAAATTGAAATGTTGCGTACGATATGTATGGGGAGTAGTCCACAACTTTGCCAGAGTGCGTTGCCAATTTGAGTCACACGTAGAAATAAATGGCTTTTTTCAAAGAGCTATAGTTTTCTTATTTCTTGACCGATTGTGCTCAAATTTTCAGGGACTGTTCATCCTATTTAGTGTCTCATAGTGCATAACAACAATTTGTCGTGATTCCATTGTCCTTTAAGGAGTATTGGTCAAGTATGCGATTGGTTTGCATTCTGTAGTATACTGTGCTACTAAAGCAGGCCTGTGAAGTTCAGATTTTGTATATATCTGGTGCACTGGAATACAAGGATATAGAGCTTGATATCTAGATTTCTGTATGAAAATCATATTAATGAGTTTTTAAATTGAAAATTGTCTTCATCATTTACAAAGCATGTTAAATGTTTATCAGTGAATGGTTCCTTTAATAGAGATACATGTACAGTCAACTCTGCCTATATAAAGTCGAATTTGCATAAGCTGAATAGTCGCCTAAGTCGAAGGTGTTAGTCCTTTTGCTTTATTTTCTATTGTTTTAACCTTACATAAGTCAATTTCATAAGTCAAAGCAATTCATTCAGTCCCAACAGAGTTGACTGACAAAGTCTATTAATCTAATGTATACAATAATTTTAGTTTATTATCAATAAACTATAAAGTTTATAAACCATTCTTCTACCAGTATTTTGTCCTCGATTCAGTTATAATTTTATAGGAAATATACATTTATAGATCTGTCTTGAGAAGCACTGTGTACACATACCAGCTTAAATTAATTATGTCTTGCTGAGGGCTGCCCTTAAACACAGAAACAAAGTTTAATGAACTTTGCGGAAGATAAAGCCATTACACTATAAACGGCCGTTTAGTCTTGTTGACGAGGTCAAATGATAGACCGACTTGTCATTATTGTTTAACAATGTCTGCATTCTGAATACCTGATATAAAAGTTTTGAATGATTTGCCCATCCAAATAATGTTTTGCACTTGAAGATGGAGTTACCAATTTACATTATTTTTAACTCTTGTTAAAGGGATAGTTGAGTTTTGGTAGAGAGGGCGCTAGACTACTTCTTTTTTGTGTGACGTAATGAAAAACTGAGTGTAAAATTTGACTTGAGCATAATATTTAAATAATAAAATCATCTTTTTGATCAAAATCGGTTTAGAGACTGCTGAAATATCCATAAATATAACAATTTGTAATAAACCTGGGGCCCCAGGTTTATTACAGAATTTTGAACCAGCCGTTACAAATTTTAAAAATGCTTCCTCTTTTCAAAAAGTTACAAAATAGGTATTTAAATAGTTGTTGGTTATTTCTCTATCTAATCACTATTTAACAAAGCATCACATGCACAATATTTTATTCAAAATGGTTGAAACCGATGAGTGTTTAGAGAGCGCCCTCTTACGTTTTAATGGCTCTTTTTGAATGATAACATGATCTTTACTACGTCATTTGTAATTTTGTGTTCCTTTCTACATGTAGTTATAACTTAGTTTGTAATGTAAATAATGATGCAGGTTTTGGTTACTAAAATTCAGTTTCACCAAAACTGTACTCTCCTTTATACCAGAACTCAACTATCCCTTTAAGCCTGATCTTGGGATATTTCTTAGTATAGTTTTTAAAAGTGGATAATGAAAGTTATTTGTTATTATTATTATATTTTTAATATTTTTTGGGATAAATTTACACATCCAAAATTGTGGACATTTATATATTGTCCAATGTTGATACATTTGTTGATAAATTTGTAACCGTTCCTACAGTCAGAGGGACATTATTGGTTTTGATATTGTGCTCATTAAGTAAACATCATTATAAATTGATCTAAAGGTCACACATGTCATGGAATGTGACTTAGTTAGAAAATAAATTGTCCATTAACCTGTTGCTTACCTGAACCAGATCTGGGCTATGCATGTATGTGTAACCCACATAGTCTTCACTCAGTGCGGGGGGAACACTAAAGTATAAACAGAGAGTCTCCCACCTCTCTGGTATAAACTAGGAAAACTATAGTCTATAGGGCACAGGCAATGGCCTGTTTTAGTTGACTGGTAAATTACTCACACAAACCACCATCCACATTCACCACTGGCAGAACTGACAACGAGGAGAATAAATATACACCTGTTAAAACATAATTAAAGTTCGGGTATACCTACGTACCCATATGAATCAGTGAATACACTACTTTATTTAACTTAACAATCAAATGGTGAGGCAATCAACATAGTGTTACAATAGAATATATAAGAAAACGGTGGCCACTTACATTTGGGTCAGGTACATAATTATGATCTCAATTAAAAGGAATACTTAAGTGCACATTACTCGCGGGGCCCATTGATGATTTCCCTGTAGCGAGTAGTCACTTTTGCTGGCTCGCCGTCGTAGTCGTCGCCATCGTCGTCGTCGCGGTTGTCGTCATCGTTGTCGTGGTTGTCGCTGAAATCCTTGTCCAATGTTCTCCTTTATCCCATTAACACTGATGGCGTGTTAATGTAAGTCTTTACAATATTAACACTAATGGTGTGTTAACATACTTGAAACAAATGGTCGAGATTATAATTCATATCCTGCAGCCCATGCTGTGAAGTTGGGCTTTGTATCCTCTCCTCCAACAGTTCTTTTATAATTCTAACTCGCCAAAGCCATGTTCGAAACGTAACCCTACCGAAGTGAAGATATGGTTTAGAATTGTCTAAACTAGTTGTTTTGCTCCTGTAGGAGAATGTCAAAGGGTGACAACCATGTGGAACTGTGTCTCTCAGAATATATCCTCCTTTAGACTTGTCCAGTAAAATGATGGTAAAATTATGGTATAAATTCTGTTCAATTTCACCTCCAACAGTCCATTTTATATCGAGCCTTTACTACTGGACTCTATGGGAGTTCTTATATGTCCATCAAAAAGGGTAGGGGTTCTTGTAACTTTGTAATTGGATACATTCTCTAATTTCCTAAAATAATGACTTCAACTTATTCCTATTGGTCAAAGGCATTTTGTTTGGGGTGTGGTTTAATATAATAGTCCCGCCTCTACAGGAAATACAAAAAGAATATCAAAATTATCTTGAAGAGTAAGCATATTTTCTCCATAGTAACAATGGTCATTCATCACACCAATATCTTATAATTAATACCCCGTAGCCAGAAAGTCTACCACCAATTCTAAACAAAACTCTAGATTGACATCCAACAAAGTTATTATATTCTTTATAAAAAATGACCAGACTAAGAGAAAACAGGTATCTTTCTTCGCCTGCTTACCCATTATGTGGAGGCCAAAGAGTATATTAATGTGATTTAGAATATTCTTCCTTCATAAAGTGATCCCTAATGTATACAACAAGCAAGGTCTAGACCATTAAGTGTGTGTCCACTGCTAGCACATGAAGGCGTCAAATACAAAGCGTTGTGGGATCACACTAACCTTAAAGATGGGAGGAATTATAAGTTAATGTAGCTGCATAAGAACCCACCCACATTGTCCTAATAGGGGCGTTCACACCACTATGTTACATATGTACAGTCTATGGGGATTTCAGAATCTTGAATATTGTTACAAGCATAATTCCTACAGAGGTACAAGTATTTGGACTTTGATATTGTTGATGTTGAATGTTATGTAGTCACAAATTATATAATCTAAAGGTCACAAATTATGTCATTTGTGCTACATGCAGAGCTCTCTTTTGTGTTATTTTGAAATACTATTTTGAATACGTAATCATAACAAGGACCTGTGAGGCTGTGATAGACTACATGCCAACATGGTCTATTCTTCTTGACCCTGATCCGTGTTGGACTGTCCTTTGAATGATACTACATAATGAGGAGGTCAAACAAACTTTATTTCGTAACATTCAAATTAACATGTCATTGATGATGTATTCATGTAAACAGTTATTTTCTTTTCTAAAGAGGAACATGTACATGTAATTTCCCCAGCCAGGGCCAGTTCAGAATGGGTTAATGGATAAACTTTATGAAGAGATGATTGTGAAAGTAATTGTGAGTTTTATGGACAGTACCTACATGTAATATGTGTAATTTATATTCAAGGGAATCTGTTGGCCCCGGTCGTCTTCATTGAATTATTCTGGCTTTGTTGTAGCAATCCTTAATATTGATACGGTCCTGTGTACATTACTTAGACTTGGCCTTAATGGACTTGAACAAACAATATATTTGACAAGTTTACCAAATAATGATGACCTTTGCATGAGATAATATATGCTTTTCCCTTTGTATAATTTACCTTGATTATGAGATGGTCTGGTCTAACAGTTAAAGTGATCCATCAACTTTATACAATTTTTTCCAAAAGTGATATTTGAGACTTCAATCATATACCAATAACATTGTAAGGTTCTTCTAAATTATATTTTGATATTTTCATTAAAAAAATAACAATGTTTACCCAGTGAAAATGTGAATTTATTTTGATGACAGAGCTTATCCCAGATACTATAAATGAACAAAGTATCCGAATTTGGATACTTTGACTACAATAGAAAAGCATTCCGGGACGCTTAATTTAAAATCAATCCTAAATATCTCCATGGATTATTAGGGAGACATAATTTGAAAAATCATCTGTTGCCATAAAGCCAAATAACAAGGTACAAGACAAAGTTAATGGATCTTAGTAGGTGGATGACCACGAATGTGTGGTATGACCAAAACAAGACTTGTATGTCAAATACAAACAAAGTATAATAGCCAAAAGTTGCGTTAAAACTTACACAAGATTAGGATTTGCCTTGATTCAGTTTTGTCAAGTAGGACATGAAAATATCCAAGATTCGGAAGTAATGAAACTTCCCTGTATGATGTTAATCTATTTCATTTGTGCTTGTATCTTTGCCAAAACTTATTGTTTTGACCATTTTACAAGCATATACAATCAAACTGATACAATATCCCCATATTATTCAACCAATGTGTTGCATGTTCTATTCACTAAAGAAAAGATGTGTTGAATGTGTGTTCATTCAGGAACCATTGTTTAGCAAAATATTGTTAGGTTGAAAGGTCGAGGGGCTTGAAAATGTAAAAATAATGTACAGAACATGCAACAATTATCACCTTCTTTGCAAAAGTTATGCTTTAATTGTCTGCTTTATATGAACTTGTATAGTTCAGATTTTAATTTCAGATAAATGTCCTAGTTATATTTAGCCAATAGAGTTAATTACTTGTATTATTTTGTCAACCCTGACCAAATTCCCTTTTAAATTTCAGATTTTGATTTCAGATTAATTCTCTTGTTTCCATTCACAATTTATTGCAAAAATAGAATGCTATTGAAAAGTTAATTACCTGGTTAACTTTGGCTTAACAGGCCAAACTTGCATTTCAGATTTGATTACAGATAAATTATCCTAGTTCTTTTCACATTTAATTTAGCGAAAAAAAAGAAAAAAAGAAACAGATATTCATTAATTTGACTGATGTTTGCAAAATATCCAGCATATGGCTGAATAAATCCTAGCAGTGCATAATTACCTCACAGAGAGTGAGATCGCTAGTTCTGATAATACTACTCATATGAATAAAAAATAATGGGTATCGACAACAATCTGCATTAATTGTTTGAATACCCATTATCACTGATTAACTTGTTCTGATTTAAATAGATATAGACGTAATATAGTTAGTTCTCACATGTGCAAGTAAAGATCATAGGAGTATATATCACTAACAATCTGCATTGTTTGAATACCTGATTAACTTGTGATGAGATACATAATATTACAAATATGCAGTAAAATACCCTACAAGTGTATCAACAACAATCTGCATTGTTAGCATTCTTCTGATCTCTTTAAAGGACCTACAGAATACAACGTACTTTGACACTTATTCCATAGTTGATGACTTGAAGCATTGGTATGCCGAAGAAAAATCCATGAAATTAAACACAGTAGTGATTTAAGACTAGTTTTCTGATGCCAAATCTCACTTAGCAGCCAGTTTACGCCCCACCCACATTTAGCGTCCGGAATCGGCGGCGTGATCGACGTGTGATTGACAATTCATTTGTTTACGTCATGACGCGTCATCTACAGAATTTAATTCATTAGTCCGGTCTTTAGATGACGTCACATTTTGGCGATTTAAAAGGGGCGTTCCCAGGACAATAAGATATTTACTAATTATCCCAAAATTGATTGATTTCATGAGAAATGACTGCTAAATTATTTTTCTTCAGGAAAATTACTTATAGAGAGCCGAATTGTGAAAATTAGGCCATCTAGACGCTGTAGTTCCTTTAAAATACGGAATTAGCACATTCAAACTCCTATTTCAACTTGTTATGATGAGATACATGTACATAATGCTACAAATATGCAATAAATTAATGACTGTACAAGTTTATCACCAACAATCTGCATATTCTGCATAATTGGAAGCATACTTCATGCCTGAGAAATTTTGTTTCAAGTTCAATAATGAAATTCGCTTCTCTTTGGAACAACGATTCCAAACTGGAATATTAATGCCTCGTTTTCCATTGACTCTTTCAAACACAACCTTGAACCTTGAATCATTTCACTTCAGAGAACATGATTAATCATTCGTAGCTCAAATGTGGACACAATCCACATCTTTCTCCTTTAACCGCATAACACTATTGGGGGCGAACCCCCCCCCCCCCCCCCCCCCCCCCCGAGACCGAGATCTTGACCAACAAACCTGGTAGGTCTACAAAGGGGCAAAGCATGTTTTTTAAATAATTCAGAATCAAATTTTACATAATCCAGAAACAAAATTAATTTGGGAAATAATAGGAAATGAACTAGATTTTAAAAAGATCTGTAAATTATCCAGGACTGCAAGTATGCATATATAAATAGTGTAATTCCCTTTTATGACAACAATCTACTGTACATTGTTCAAGAAAATTGTTTGACAAAAATTGTTGAATAGAAAGCTGTTGATCCCTAGGTTTTTGTTGACCATTGTGGTCGTTAAATTGTTGACTGTTACCACCATGCACCAGTGACTCAGCACCAAAGAATCTTGTCTGAGCAATTATGAATAACCTTTAACAATGGATTAAAATTTCTACCTGGGTGATTGCTACAATTTCAAATACCTTTTAGGGCCTAGAAAGGGGAAAAAATATTTTGACATGTAGTTAAAAAAAGAGATTATGTAGCAATTTCAAATACCATTTGGGCCTAAAATGGGGAACTATTTTGACAACTAGTTTTTTTTTAATGTAGCAAAAGCCTAATATTTTATTCTATGTATTCATTTGACATTTATTTCAATTCCTGACATACACATGTGAGTTAGGTGTAACAACATTGTCTGAACTCTGAATTGTAGTGCGAAGAACCAGGACAAAGTTCGGATGATTTTTTTTTGTTGGTACAGTACGTATTTCGTTATCGTTGTTACACAGATAAAAGTCAGGCCCAACTTTTATCTGTATAATGGCAATAAAATACTGAAAATATTCAGTTGAGAATACATCTTATATTCTGGAAATGAAGACATCTTGAATGAATGGCTAAAATACTCTCAATTTTGCTAGCCTAAAGTTTGTAAGAACATACTACTTGTATGACATTTAAAAAATATTGTCAATAATGACATCAACCCGTCACGTTATACTGTATATATGCAACGCTCGAAATTAGCACAGGCCCGATGGCCCGGGGCCACCAAAAATTGCTGTCGGGCCAGTAAAAAACTCATAATTCCAATGTTTGCTGGCCCGATCGGGCCACCATGTGTTGAAACAATTGTGCACAATATTATGGTTCTTATTGCAAATTTGATACCTCACAGAAAATACTTGATTTGTGGTTTAAAAAGAGAGGAAAGAGAGGTCAATAATGAACAGTTTTGTGTGATTTTTTTTCTTCTGCCGACAGCTTAGCAAAGGCGCAAATTATTATAATTAGCAATATTTCTGCCCCGCCCCCCATCCGATCCCACATGTAAAATTTGTACAGCATGTTCCACTTGGGATAGGTAGAAGGATATCAAATTAATTCTGTTATCAGTTCAGTTTGTATATAAAACTTGAATAAATAATAGGAAATATCAAGAATAATATTTGCTATACTTGCGGAAATAAGTTAAGAGAAATGTTGTCCAATTTGTAAAAGTTTAATTTGTGTTTTTTTCCATTCTGTTTATCCCCACACCCCCGTTTTGTGAATGGAGCTTTCCAATTCCAAATATGGAATGTAAAAACATGTAGTGAGTGTGCATGCAATTTACGTGAGCATAGAAAGTTTACGATCAATTCATCAATGTTTGACACCAAAATTTCAACAACAAAAACCCACAATTTGAAAATATTTAATTTATGTGAGGTTTATAAACAATAATCCATGGAAAAGTGAGGTTAAAAAATCTGAAATGTGAGAGGATATTTTAATAATCGATCAAATTTGGTTCGCATGTAAAATTCAACATAGCCTATGTTGTGTCTGCATTGTCTACGTCTTGTGTTGCCGCCGATGTTGTGACTGTGTCCGTAAGTTCACGAAGAATAAATGATTGACTAACAGTTTTACAAATATAGCACCACAATTTGAAAAATGTGTCATTCATGACAGGTTTCAAAACAATATTCTACGGAATTGTGAGATTAAAAGTCTGATATATAAGTACAAATTTCCATTATTAATCAAATTTGTTATGCATGTAAAACTCAATAAATCATGTTTGCCGTATTCGAAATCGGATACAGTAGATCGGTGACTTGTCAATGTTTGCAGCCGATGAATCGGCTTTTTGACTTACAATTATTAGCTTAAAACACCACAATTTAAAAACATGTTATTTGTCTGAGATTTTCACATGACATTTACACAGAATGTTGAGGTCAAATTTGTATAATAACAGTGAATTTTCCACTTTTCCACAGTTTTGAATGTGCTATGAATTTTCTCGTTTTTTTCTTTTGTTTTTCTTTATTTTCTTCGGGCCAGTAGATTTTGGTTTCGGGCCACCAAAATTGGAAAAATACTAATTTTACTGGCCCGACCGGGCCACCAGCAAAAAAAGTTAATTTCGAGCGTTGATATATGTATGTCATTTATAGTACATGTATGGCAATGTTGTTGTATATATTTGTCTGAAGACATCTTGAATGGCTAAAATACTATCAATTTTACAAGCCTAAAGTTTGTAAGAACATACTACTTGTAATTTGTATGACTTTTAAAAACAAATTGTCAATAATGACATCAACCTGTCACGTTATACTGTACATGAAACATGCCATTTATAGTACATGGCAGTGTTGTTGTATATATTTGTCTGGCGTAAAATGTCAGATAGCGTACAAATGTCATTTCCCAAACAGGAAGTGTGGCAGGTCTTGCGGGCTTCCCCTGTTGTTACAGACCTAGAGATAAAGGAACGGTAACAAAAAGAAAAGAAAACAGAATATTTAAAGGGAAAGTGAAGAGGAAGAGGCTTCCTATTTCAAACAAAATACGAAGACCGGATGTTACTAGGATGTCATGTAATTTTAATCTATTGCTTAATACTTAAAAGTACATTTAAAGTACTTTAAATACTTAGAAGTGTCTTCCGTACTAACCCTTTAGAAGAATAACAAGATTTTGAAGGTTACAACTTTTAAGCAAATATACGTTTGACACATTATGACATTAGTTATTGCTCTTCCAAAATTCATATGAATTTATTTTATATGGTCATCATATGAAATGTATAGAATGTAATTACAACAATAGGTTGTCAATTTGATTTTGGTGTTTCTTCCAGCTCTGAAGTCTTTTTAAAAATATTTTCTTTACTGGTATGTAGCAATTACCTTAAAAAGCCTGACAAGGCTTCATACATTGTATGCGTGTGTTCAAGCATGTGTTGATCTGAGGAACATGCAATAAAATGTTTAAAAAGTACACAGGGTGGCAGGCAACAGGCCCCCAGAAATTTATGCCAAAAGAGCCCCTGAAAATAAAGAGCCCGGTAAATTTGCATTCGTTGCCCTGGTTTCAGAAAGCGATTTGTTGATTCCTACAGTACATGTATTTCACCCAATATAGGACGGGTCCCCAAATTACTAGGACTGGAGTCTGTAGGAAATGCAGGAAATGGAGGGGCACGTGCCCTCCCCCCCCCCCCCCCCCCCCCCCCATTAAGTTGAGAAAAAACAATAGGAGACATAAGGGGACTTATTTGAAAAAACAAAGAAATACATAAGGTGTGCCCCTCAATCATTTTGTGTACCCCCCCCCCCCTCCCAATCAGTCTGACCATGATGTATGCCACTGCTCCTGATGATATGTTGCATCATATCAGGCGCCATATAAATCAAACCTATTATAATTATTAATATTGACCTCATTACTGGCCTGGATCGGATTATGAAACTAGATCACCAGATGATTAACACAGATCTTTCACATACTTGTTGACACTATTTGTTGTCAATTTGAGTGATTGATGTATATAAAGTGCTATGCATTGTACAAGTAGGTGTTCTTGTTTCATGTTTGGTAGGATGTGTGTTATTCTTCACGTGTACTTCAAAGTTTTCTGTAACATTGTAAATGTACTCTGTTTGTTTGTTTGTTCCATTTCATTGATGGAATCGTTTGTAATTAACATACTCAGAAGAATTGTAAATTACATACAGTACTGGAAGGTGTGTATCCGATCACTGTAACTTTATCAACTTTTAATAAACTTAAATCTACAATTACATGTTTAAATAAGTTATGTTGTATACATTAGAACGTTAAACAATTTTTTTTTCTAGTATTGCCCAAGAACATCTTTTTTTTTTAATGAAAAATGCTCAGAATTGATTTGCATTGATTTTGTCCCCTTGCCCTACAAGTGTGCTACATGTACATGGTCAGTCAGGTGTAAAGTGACTCATTGGGGCCTTGGGGGCCATCTACAAAGTATGTACGCAATTTTTGGTCCGAAATTGACCACCCCTCCCCCCCTGTACGCACTTTTTATACACGTGGTTCAATGGAGAGTGCGCATCAGATTTAACCCCCCCCCCCCTCCCCCTTGTGCGTACGTACTTTGTAGATGGCCCCTTGTACTACTCATGCAGCACACTACATGCAGTCAAACCTGTATATAGCGGTCACAGAAAACTCTCCCCTGCGGAGGAAAAACAATGTAATGGAACCTGTCTTTAGAGGTCGCATGACTAGAGTTGCCACTTGCCTAATTGTTTCCCTTAGGTGGTCACTATTCACAGGTTTTACTGTATTTCAAGATGCCACCTGTGACTACTTTTCTTATTTGCCTAGGTGGTCACTATTCACAGGTTTGACTGTATATCAAGAGGCCGCCTGTCTACAGTGACTACTTTTCTTATTTGCCTAGGTGGTCACTATTCACAGGTTTGACTGTATATCAAGAGGCCACCTGTCTACAGTGACTACTTCTCTTATTTGCCTAGGTGGTCACTATTCACAGGTTTGACTGTATATCAAGAGACCGCCTGTCTACAGTGACTACTTTTCTTATTTGCCTAGGTGGTCACTATAAACAGGTTTGACTGTATTATGTTTAATATGGAACCTGTCTACAGAGGTCACCTGACTTCAGTGGTAAATCGTCTTGTTTCCCTTTATATAGGTAGTCACTGTACACAGGTTTGTCTGTATTTGAGTCCGATGCATCTGATGTATAGACAAATTAAAGTCAGCGCTGTTCCAAATGCAGTCGACGACAATGTACACAGAGGTTAGAATAATTTGTTTAAAATAATAATCATTGATTTGTTCCTTACCTTACAGGTGCGACGCCCAGTCAGGTGTAGATCGAGTGACTCACTGGGGGCCTTATATATACTACTCGTGCTGCTCACTAGATGTATTTGAGACCTTGCGTCCGATTCATGGAATAATTGGAGACGGAGCTGTTCCAAATGCAGTCGAGGACGTACACAGAGGTAAGAATTGTTTTTTTTTCCCTTCAATGATATTTATTTGCTTTAAAATTAAAATTAAAATATATAAATTTAGATAGAATGTATAATGGTGTACTGCAATATTACAAATTTAGATCTATAGGTACATGTAGATTGTACATTTGAGAGTAAGTTGAGGGCCTAAAATGTAATTTTGGCAAAGATTCCGCTAGGATTGATAGCTTATAGGCCCTTTAATTTAATTTATACACAGCCAAAAATATTGAACAATGTCCAGCAGTATTTTCCATCAAAATGGTCATTTATAACATTTTTTCTCCAGAACACTTTATTTAAAGACATTAAAATGTGTAAAGTATGTTTCATTTTTTAAATATATTTAGCGAAAACACTCCTACCAAAAAAAAGAAGAAGGAATTGCAAAACAAAATCTAACAGTCTCATATTTTCCCCCCTGAAGCTGCACCCTGTTTATATGAAAAAGTAAGGATATTTCATCATGTTGTCATCTAATATCTTTGACCTTTTTTAATGCGTAGTTCTTTTATCATTTTGAATGCCCTGACTGGGGACTACAAAGGTAACCACAGCTCACAAGTCCAAGGTTTAATTGTTCACTGTCCCAGCCTGCAGTATTTTTGTTAGCCATGCAAGGTAACTGAAGAAGTGATATCAAGTTGCAACATATAATTGTCATTATTCATAGAAATTTGCCCTGGGAGTACCCATTCACATTTTGGGATGCAGAGTAAATTCCAAAAGGGAATGCAATGCAGTCAATGAGCATACTGTGTGGAAAATTTGAATCCCAGTATAACTAAATGGCTATTTCAAAGAGCTATCTATATACATGTATAGTCGATTTCTTATTTCTTGATCTATTTTGCCCAAACTTTCAAGGATTATTCCTCCAATTTAGCTCCTTATGTTGAAAACAATGTTTAACCACCATTGATTTTGACTTATTTTATTTTGCTTTTTTGTTATAAATATCCCTGCATGGTGGGCATTCTCTACCAATGTGTGACCAGAGAGGTGGGAAGACTTCCCACCTCTCTGGTGTGACCACGATATGGCATGCATGACTAAAAGAACTGATGCTCTATACAAATTGCATAGAGCATCGTTTCTTTTTATAGTCATGCATGCCAAGTCATGGGCATGCTGTGGGAGAGAATGCCCCATGATTGGGTAGCTGAGATGTTTAACACATTCCCTACTAGATTGTGAAATCCCCATCAAGTTTTTACAGGGCCCACCAGGTTCTCATTGACAATAGGTTTATAAGACTGAGTTTGGATAGTTTGTTTCATTGCTTATATTTTCTACCCTTTCTTCCATTCCTAATAGAGACAGGGGCGTCGATCCGTTTTTGCGATTGGAGGGGCGAAATTTGAAGAAAAAAAAAATTCCAGAGTGACCACTAAGAGAGCTAAAAGCCCCACATTGGCATGCCCGGAAGTTTTATTATGCGCTCATTGAAAGTGTCTTGATGGGTCGAAGATCTGACTTTGGGGACAAAAATGGGGGTCCAGGGGGCGGAGCCCCCGGAAGCTTTTAGATTTCAGACATTTGCAACTCCTATCATGGGTGTTAAAATTGTATAAAATAGTGAACCTACTCGTAACGTATTTTAAAAGGGCATAGCGAGGAAAAGATTGAGCCTTGCATGAGATGGATCCATGTGATCCTGTATACTATAGAGCCATCGATATACCGTAGAACACCATCGTCAAGCACCCCCAAGCACCTATATGCATCTTGCTTTTAAAGAGCGCACGCTCTCTGTCCAAACGGGAAACTTTAATCAAGAATGCAAATAATGGTGAGGATTATTCATGAGGATAATAATGGAGGTGAATCTCATGGAAACGTCTTTAAAAGCAAGATGCGTATAGGTGCTTGGGAGGTGCTTGACGATGGTGTTCTACGGTAGTCTAGGGCATTGGGCTCCCATGAAACTAAGCAAGGGCGTCAACAACTTCTCAAAAGTGGAGAGGAGACACTGCGAGGAAGGGTGTGGGAGGGGGTGTCCCCCTCCCACAGTAGGGAGCTTTTGTATTTTTGGGGCGTGAAATTGTGCGATTTGGTGCACACCTGAGACAGAAGTTTCACGTAATATGAAGTATATAAGTATGGAACCAAACATACATAATGACAAAGGGAGCCCGGGGACAATCTCCTCCACTTTCAAATGTGGGGGGACATGATATTCCAATTTGATTTGCGTTCAGCGCATATGGACTGAAAATTGACTGAAAATTGACTGAAATATAATAATTTCAGATTATTTTATTTTAATAAACTTCGTTTGAGGTGTGCGTTTGAGAAATTTCACTGCCCAACACATTTCGAAAGGTGAGTTCCCGCAACCAAAATGAAACTTGCAATATGAGAAACTGTATGCGCGCGAAGCGCGCGGCAAAAACGAGGTTTACAGTCTTTATCAAACTAAAAAACAGCAATTTTGAAGATTAATTATTGATAAATGTGTCTTTCCCCTCTTTGGCATTATATCACTCGATTTTGTTCTTCCTCTTTTTCGGAATTATTGGGGGGGCGAAATGATATGTTCGCCCCCCCCCAATATTTTCATTGGGGGGGGCGACCGCCCCCCCCTGCCCCTGAATAGAGAGATCAGTTATATTCAAGTAGGTTGAATGAAATTAAGTTTGGAAGGAAAAATGGAGGAAGAAGTAAAAGAAAAAAATCTGAATGCTTATGTTTTTCTCAGCGCAAGTGTGTATAGCTGAAAATCCTTTGATAAAGCATATTGTGGCTAGAAAACTATGTAGCGTTTAAACTCCCATTGACTAAGACAATAGAGAGAACATTTTGTTTTGACTTTCGAATCCAAAGTTAATCTTATCAACCCTAAGCAGGAAGTATCAGCTTCAAACGTGGCCTTCAAGGATGTCTGTGATCTAGAATAATTGTACAATATCCGCAAAGTTTATTATACCAGTTGAAAATGTGCCAAATTGTCAAACACAAAGGATAGTATGATTGCTATGATTATATCAGCCCAGCTATTGTACTTTCTCCTGAGTATGCCAATACTTAGAAACATCTAAAAGCATTTTTTTTTTTTACCCAAGCTTGTTTACGTTATTATCGTGTTATTATACCAGTTGAAAATGTGCCAAATTTTCCAAAATAAAGGATACTACAGTATTGGTTTGTTTCATGTATTTGTTTTTGTTTTGTTTTTGTATGTATTTAAACACCTTGAATAAGTATCCTTGAATAAGAATCTTTGGAAGTATGAGTTTGTTATTTATATTTATTATAAGCACTGGCCGGCCACTGGCTCTGGGGCACTAATGCTATTTTGGGGCCACCAAAGCCACATACATGATACCAGTGTGGTAAATATGGAAAGCCTCCACACTAACTTTTCTTTACTGGCCCGCATATAGGCAAGTAAAATCATAACTTTTGAAAGTTTACTTGCCTACTTACTTCTAGATAAGTTTTAAACCTCAGGAATGACATTCTTTCCTCATATTTGACCAATAACTTTGCCCAATTGGGCAACCAACCTACTGTAGGCCACTTGTGAAATTTCACTTGCCCGACATCAACTTTTACTTGCCCGACGTCAACTTTTACTTGCCCGACATCAACTTTTACTTACAATATTATTTTAGGGAAATGCTGTATAAGTACTTAAGCTTTAATTATTTATATACCAACAAATAAGTATTTACATACTATTTTTTATAGCTGGATTGGAGTGAACTTCTTGGAAGTAGTTCAAATGCAAATGCAGGGCCCCTGTAAACCAGCATGAGGTCGTAACATCCATTCTAGTCTGTTTGTATCATGCTGTGAATACATGTACAATTTCAAGTAATATTGTTGGTATTCACTTGGATAGAAAATTGATGTGAATAATTCATATGCAATAAACACATGATAGAAGCATTTAAATTGTCAATGTTTATTTATCATTTTTTGCATATAATAGGCACACCCCTTGTGTATTTAATTATTTCTTTTAAAAAATACCAATACTAGTCTGTCTTGATACTAACCTAAAGCTGACTTCATGGATATAGCCAACTATAGATGTAATTTTAGGGCCTCTCGAAAGCAGTGTGTGGTCATGAACTATTACAGAACTGCTCACTTCACACTGCGAGTACATCAATATTTGTAGTATTTATAGCCACCAAAGTATTTGGTATCCATTTGGTTTAAATGGAAGTTTTATTTGAAAAAACCTAGCTATATTCTAATTATGTGTCTTTCTCCATGGTTACGGTATCTAGATGTAAATAGGGCCTTGTTTTGCAGTGTGGGGTCTTGTAATCAATATTACAGAACATGACATCCAATCTCATTTCCGCTCGCAGCACACTGCACGGATACATGTATATTCGTAGTACTTGGTGTCATTTGTATTAAAATGGAAGTTATATATCCAAGGAAAACTACCTTTTTCTAATTTGTCACTTACTCAATGGGCCTTGTGAAACCAGTGTGGTGTCCAGCTTTGAAATCCATATTCCAGAACAAGACATCCAATCTCTTTTCCGCTCGCAGCACACTGTGAATACATGAATATTTGTAGTATCATATATATACCCACACAAGAATCTGGTATTCATTCAGATTTGAATGTAAGTTTTATTTGGAAACTTATCTTAAAATTTGTTAGCTAACTCCGGGGATATTGTATAGATGTAAATAGGGCCTCTTGAAACCAATGTTTGGTCTTGAAATCAATATTACAATCTCGTTTCTGGTCACAGCACACTGGATACATCAATATTTGTGTAGTATTTATACCCATCAAAATATTTGGTATTCATTTGGATTAAATGGAAGTTTTGTTTGCAAACTTATCTTCGTTTTAATTTGTGTCCAAACTCCATGGATGTTGTATATAGGGCCTCTTGAGACCAGTGTGATGTCTTGAAATCAATATTACAGAACATACATGACTTCCAATCTCTGTTCTGCTCGGTAGCATACTGTGAATACATGAATATTTGTAATTCTCACTCCAGGCATGAACTATATATATAGTTCGGAGTACATGTATATAGTTCAGAGTTAAGTGCACTCCAAACATTACTCCTACTAGTATATGATGCAATGTCCAAAGAAAAAATATTTATAGATGTATTGTATCATTAGTGTCTGTTTTGATTTTGTTAAAATATGATTTATGAGCAAAAATAGGAGTTTGAAGACCTTATTTGCATGAATTACCGCAAATGTGTGAATTATTTGTGTAAAAAGTAATTATCATCTCACTTGACTCTCATGCAAATTCTTGCAGCGATCTGACATTTTTTGGTCAAGATGATGGGGGGGGGGGGGGGGGGGCATAATGCTGCCCCCCCCCCCCTGTCTGTAGAAAGACCTTCAAAATAACCAGGCCTTTTTAGGTTTAAATGAATTCTTTTTTACCACACTCGCCTCAAGGCTTCATAATTTCATTTCTGATATAATGGTTTAAGATGAATGAAACACAATTGTGCCACATTACATCAAGTCTCTATGGTATAGGTATTGAACGATTGCACAATCACGCTGCGACTGTTATTGTGTATCTTCTAGGCTAATTTGCGCTCCACAAATATTGAACTATCACACCCTGACTTTGTGAATGCTATTGTGTATTTCTTGCTTGTATTGTGTAGTTTGTCACATCCATTAGTATCAGAAGATTGGAGATAGAATCAATAACCTAGGGGAAGGCAAAAATGGGCATATTTTTCTTTTCTATACTTCGGTTTTATAAGGTTAGACTATCAATTGGAACTGAGATATGCAGTGGGATAGCGAGACATCCCTTGGGCCATTTGTACAGTACGTACTTGACTTTGTCATTATGCTAAATTGCTAATATCTTTCAAAACTAGTGCCACCAAAGACAGTGCAGCAAACATAATGAGAACTACTAGTTTTCAATGATAACATACAAGCTTTTATAGCAGAGCTCTACAATTCAGTTTGTCCAGTTCCTTTCTTTCCCTTTGATATTGAAGGATGCTATAAAATTGTATATATCTTTCAAACCTTGGGCCACCAAAGACCAAGCAGCATATGATAACTACTAGTTTTCAAATGATAACATTCACGTTTTTAGCAGCTACAATTAAGTCTGTCCAGTTCCTTTCCTTCCCTTTCATATTGAAGGAAGTGCGGACAGATGCTGTGGAAGAAAAAAAAAAGATGATTCTTTGCAGTCTGTTCCGTGCACACAGATAACCAATTCCTAAACTGACTCCTGTTGACATCGATGACCTGCCAGGTCATATGGGGAAAAAAAGAGAGTAAATTTGACTTTCGCTGGCTACATCTCAAAGCTCCCCACCATAAAATGAACTGTATGAAATCACTGCATACATTGTTTTGATAAACATAGAACTTACATGTCAAATATTAGGGGTTCTTTTTTTATTTTCAGGGGCTCTATAATAATGATTTGCAGGTTCATAGATCTATGACCTGCTGGGTCATGGGGGGGGGGGGGTAAATTTGACTTTTTGGGGGCTACACCCGAAGCTCGAAGCTCGAAGCTCGAAGCTCGCAGAAATAAAATGAACACTCCATAAATTGTTATAAATTACATGGCAAATCATGGGGGCTCTTTTATGATTTTCATAGTCTGTTTTGGGGGGCTCCTTTAGGTTGTTTTTTTGTGGGGTTGGGGGGGGGGGGGCTTATTTGCCCTGAGCCCTCAGGTATTTTGTTCACTGTGTAATGTGGGTCACTGAGGCCGTTCCATTATCTTATCGCTTTCCCACAGGTTTCAGATGACATAGCCAGAGATGGCAATGTTCACTCCAGCTGGTCGAATGTTGTGATACATGATCAGGATATCATGTTCAAAAGAAAAAGGATATCATGTTCAAAAGAAAAGGATGTCCTGTCTAAAAAGAAATCCCATGGATGTATAGTTGTGATACGTGTGTTCTGTTTGCCTAACTGTAATTTTTGGCCCTGTGACATAAAGCTTTCCTGCCACTACTTAAAAATACTACTTAATAATATATTATATATAGTGCATAATAGTCACTATGACTCTCTATGCGCTTTACAAAAAATACTAAATTGAATAAACAAAGATACATCATACAAATACAACAAACATACAAAATTTAAAATAATGCAATTAAGGAAATATACATTACGATGCAGTCTATTTAAACAAAAAAGGATATATGTAAACATAAACAGATACATAAACCTTTCTTGCCACTTCTTTATCAATTGATCTGTAAAAAATGATCGCTCAATCAATCAATTAGATTGTAGTGCTTCATCTTATGGGGTACAGACTTGCACCCCTCCTACCCCTTGTTAAATATTTTTTTGTTATTATGCAATTTATAAAAAATATGCAAATATCTTCACAAATCGAAAGAAAATGCTCCTTTTAAATAAGTGCATGCATATTGCCATTCACCCAGACAAAGTAAAATAATATGTACAACAGTCAAACCTGTCTTAGTGGCCACCTGTCTCTAGCAGCCAACCTGCCTATAGTGGGCACCAAACCCAGTCCCCTGCAGAGGAAAACAATGTCATAACACCTGTTTATAGAGGTCACCTGTCTACAGTGGCCACTTTTCTTGTTTCCCCTGACGGTCAGTCACTATGTACACAGGTTTGACTGTATTTTCCTTTTAAAGTAGCCTATAATTGATGCAATGGGAGCGGTAAGATGTAAGAGGTTGTAGTCCGCAATTCTATTTATAAGCGTTTTTTTTTCTTCTTCTCCAATTCCACTGACCAATATTTACAGTCTAGTGACCTCACATTTTAAAACATTCTTTAAGGTAGCTCTTCAAACACCAACTCTAGATGAGATTACCATTCTTGGAGGAATTACAGCAAGTGGCAGCTCTGTCCTAGATCAACAAAAAGGTGGATATTAATGACTGCCGAAACTCTTCTTTTCATTAAAAAAAGCTTTGTACTAAAAGCCTGAAAGATTACAGTTGACAAGTAGACTGCCTTTTATATAGAGGTATCACTGAAAAAAAAAGATCTTTCTTTGACAAATATCATTTGGTCAGTTTATTTTTGTTTGGATTCACTAATTAACATCAGTACATTTTTCTAAGGAAAATTCTATGTTGGAAGAATTTTTGTCCACATGCATTCAAATTTCTGTTTAAAAAAATTAATAAGGAGAGAATTTTGGGAAACCAAACATCAAAAAATCATTGCAAAAAAACCCTCCAAATTATGAACATTTATATTTACTGTTATGTTATTCAATTGATAGTTGTGAATTAGTATTGAAGAAGAATGTTAATCCAATTGAAATAATAGTAAAAAAATATCCCCACCAAAATGTTTTTTACTTCTTTTAACTTTTGAATTGATGAGTAAAATGGAAAGAAGGGTGCTTATAGGCTTCTGGAAAAGGCAATACAAATTGTGTTAAACATAGATTGGGCAAGTTTCTTCTATAGATCATTTTAATATGTATGATTGGTAATAACAAGAGAGGCATTTTCACCTCTTGTTTATGCTTAAGGACAACCTGAAACCTTTTGATGTAATCTGCTTATAAATGGTGATGATGGACAAATCCATTTAATCTTCTTACACCATTTATCAATTAGTATTATGGGATGGCACTTGTAGGATTTCTGCAGTGGGAAATATGTAGCCATGTTAATCGTATTTGGGAGATTTCCTTGAACAACTGACTGGTTGACTCTTTTATATTTGAAAAGATTAAAGAATTTAGGACCTTCTAGCAGCAATTTGTTTATTTCCTTGTGGGATATGTGTGATATGGTCAGTATTTGTCAATTACTTTTTGACAGTCATCAACATAACCAATATTAAGTTGTCATCCTGTCATTAGTATACAAGGTTTTTGTTAATTGGTGTGATCCAGAGTGTGGGGAGGGGGAGGGTGGGGGGGGGGGGCATGGGGGAGGGAAGAGGACAAGAAGGGGTAGCCAGTTTAAACAACAAAATGATAACATTTAATAAATTTGTATTCAAGAAGAATGATTTCACACCACAATTTATTTTAATTATTGGACATCACAAAATAGCTAACCACGTGGATATATAAGAGAAATAATATGGGGGGGGGGGGGGCTAAGAGGTGTTTTTTTTAGGAGGCAGTGCCCCCTTGTAGCTTTTACCAGTGTCTTATTTAGAACAAATAAAGCATTAAAAAAGCATTAATTAAAAATATAAAA
The DNA here is from genome assembly GCA_037951105.1 of Echinarachnius parma. Lineage (NCBI taxonomy): Eukaryota > Metazoa > Echinodermata > Echinoidea > Clypeasteroida > Echinarachniidae > Echinarachnius > Echinarachnius parma. The sequence goes on from JBAMJV010009665.1 coordinate 48,709, forward strand.
GAATTCTCCATTATCTGATTTTGTGGTACAAATAAATATTTCCCCTATCTGCCAAATGTTTTGGTTGAACAAGATTAAAACACAGTACATAGATTTACCTGTTTTGTTTCTTTCTTCAAATTTCAAGTAGACATTATTGTCGATATACATTGCACATTGTACCCGAAGCATGTTCTTATCACATGTGAGCCCAGCATGTTGTGTCTGTGTGTTATGCAAAACAGCAGCAAAGTTTATCTGCTATTTTGTATTCTGTTAGGTATTAAAAATTAACTATGTTTGCATAAAGGATAACGTGTCTGCTTAGGTAGAACCACTTGCGTGAAGAAAAAAAAAATGGTATATTGGCTTTAAAATATTGATGAGTGACATATTGTCAGTTTCACATCCCTATTTATGCTCTAAAACACTTATTTCAATAACCACATTTAAAAAATGATCTCTATGTGGTTGATGGGATACCAGCCCCCCACCCCTCTGTGGTTTGCCGATTATGCCACCTGACGAAGCAAACTTTTGCCAACATATGGTGGATATTTTCTGCATCCTTCTATGTAGGAATGGTCATGTTACTGGAATCATCTTGATCAATGAAATATTTAGATATTTGATGTAATAATTAAGCCTGGGTCGGAACGGATGGAATACCGGAATCCGTCCGGTGTGTGCGTGTTCCGGTTTTGTTTTCTCCATTCCGGTATTCCGATTAAAAAAAATGTAATACATAAAAAATAGTCTTTTTCTGAATATCTTAATAATATCACGTATGTTTTATTCAATCTTACCAAATACCAATCGTAAATGAGAGGGTCTTGGACATTTTCGTGAAGCATTGACATTGTTCATTGTTTTCCGTGAATGGCGATTCTCGTACTCTATCTATACTGTACTAGTTTCGCATAGAGCTGAATACTGTACAAGTCTGTGGGTTACGTATTGTCTGTATTGCGCGCTGTATCTGAAGCTACTGCTATAGACCATGTAGACGGAATCGCAGCCCGCAACGCCGCTGAAAGGCACATGCAAACATATGGGTGATTGACTCAAGCGCGAAAGTCAAGAGTATTGATATTAGAGCGCAGGAAGAAAGCGTACGATGAATACGTTCAAAACTCCAAGTGCATATGTACGCGAGCGACTTTCAATAAGCGGTTGAACAAAGCCAGCAAGTGCAAATCAGTTTGCGATCGTTGCCAATTTCTGGGCTGCGATAATATATACCATGTAGTATGCGTATCATACACGTACACCATTCGCAAATTGGCAACGTGGGTGCATGCTAGCTTCAGTTCATCAGAGGTTCGAGCGAGCTAGAAAATGTCCTAGATATAATCAGCGCATTTTTTTGCTGTTTTTGCAGGTATTTGTTCTCGTATTTGTTTTAAAAGCCAACCAAACATGTAAGTAAAATAAGAGATAGTCTAGAATGGGTGCGGTCGTAATAATCTTGCATTTTCGTTCCTTTTCGGCACTTTTTAAGAGTGCGGCTTGCGGGGTCAGGGCAGTTGAGTTGGCCTGTCTCGCAGCGCGGGGCGCGGCCTGCCTGCGCTGCCGAAGCTGTGGCGGACCTTCTGGTGCGTGTTCGTTCCGTGTCATTCATTGGCAGGTTTTTTTTTTTTATCGGAACACCGGATTCCGACCGGCACAACACCGGCGGATTCCGGAACAAAAAAATTCCGACATGACTCAGGCTTAGTAATAATTCACATCTCACACTTGATAAGCAAATGTTGATTTATTTTTATCATTAGTATAAAAAGGGCAAGAATTGGTGGAAGTTCTGAAGTAAATGAAAATTATACATTTGGGTATTCAATACATTGTCTAACCTCATACAGTTTTAATTGAATTTCTACATACATGTGTATATTCAACTTATTTTTATGGCCTGTATTTTGACAAGACTGTTTTGTACACTACTTCCCCACTGAAGCTGCTCCATGCACTAGTACACAATGTTTGCAGGCACCATACATCATTCATAACTAAAGCAATATAGATGCATTAAGCTCATTCTAGTGACAATCTCGCCACCCCGCTTCCCAAGTAATAATGGCCCCCATCAATTTCAAGTCTGACAAGATTGCAGCACTTATTAGCTCTGACATCACACTGATAAGTGGCCTTGGCGTGGCACTTCAGGATCATTTAAAGTGCCGTAGCTTGGCACTTCAGGATTATTTAATGTGCCTTAGCTTAGGGCACTTCAAATGATTTGAATGTTTCGCCATAGCGTGGTGAACCAGAGAAATGGTAGTGGAATTGCACATTTTGAGATATCAAATTTCCAAGATTGAAGCACTTATTAGCTCTGACATCATACTGATGAGTGGTCTTAGCTCGGCGCTTCAGGATTATTTAATGTTACTTCCTTGACAGCTTGGTGCACTTCATAATCTTTGTGGTTATTTTCACCGCAGAGAAAAGATGAGAGGAGTATTGGTCGGAGTGGCATATTTTGGGGGGTATAATGTTATCAATAATTACTTTGGTAAGATTGCGAGCATTTATTGTCTATTACATCATACTTATCAGCGTCCTTCATAGCTTGGCACAATTTAGGAATTTATTCATGTACCCCCCCCCCCCCCCCCCCCACAGAGCAAAGAAAAGAGAATAATTGTCTTCATAGAGAGCAGCACATTTTGGGAGTGTAGCGTCAACTGCATCATCAATATTATTTTTGCAAGATTACAAGCATTTATTAGCCCCTACATCATACTTATGAACGTTTTTTTTTCGCTTAGGATTTTAAAGTTTTTTTTTTGTCATGATTCACTGCAAGGCAAGGCAAAGAAAAGAGTGGCACATTTTGAGGGTGTAAGCGTCATCAATATCACTCTGATAAGATTGCGGGCATTTATCAGCTCTGACATCGCACTTATGAGCGGCCTTATAGCTTGGCACACTTTAGGGATTTTTTCATATACCATCTCAGAGCAAAGAAAAAGAGAATAATTGTTTTTAGAGAGTGGCACATATTTTTGGGGGTGTAGTGTCATCAATATTAATCTGGTATTAGATTGCAGGGCATATTAGCTCTGACATCATACTCATGAGCGGCCTTAGCTTGGCACACTTTAGGGATTCGTTCATGTATTTCACCGTGAGGCGAAGAAAAGAGGAAAATTGTCTTAAAGAGTGGCACATTTTTGGGGTGTAGCGTCATCAATATCACTCTGGTAAGATTGCGGGCATTTATTAGCTCTGACATCGTACTTATGAGCGGTCTATATAGCTTGCCACACAATAGTTTTTTAGTTATTTGTTCATGTATCATCATAAAGCAAACAAAAAGAGAATAATGGTCTTAGAGAGTGGCACATTTTGGGGTGTAGCGTCATCGATATCACTCTGGTAAGATTGCGGGCATTTATTAGCTCTGACATCGTACTTTATATGAGCGGCCTTAGCTTTGCACACTTTAGGGATTCGTTCATGTATCACCTCGAGGCGAGGCGGAAGAGAAGAGAATAATTGTCTGGAGTTGGGCATTCTGAAAGTAGCCTCGGGGTGTTTGGCAGCATTAGTCAGAGCAAAGTGTCCCCTCCGAATCTTGAATGAAATGTTTGCTGCAGGGCTGTTCACATCAGATTTGTTTAACCCGTTCCCTTTGAGATTCTGAAATCCCTGTAGACTTTTTATGTAGCTAACCAGGTTCCTGTAGTCAAGTTGTTAAAAGGGTACATAGAAATTATAGCATACGTGTATCAATAAAAGACTTTGTGTCCTAGACTGAATTTGGCATTATGGATTGAGAACCCCCCCCCCCCCCCCCCCCCCCCATTTTGATAGTAGGACAAAGTGCAAAATGGAAATATTGATGTAGATTGTATAAATACATGTATGTAACAATAAAATACTTTATGGCACATTAGACTGGATTTTGCATAATGTGAATTAAGAAGCCCCCCCCCCCCTTATTATGGCAGTGAATAATGACAAAGAAATACACAAATTTGGGCAGAAGTTATTGTGGTACGAAAGTATGGAAATGTATGAAAACAGCTATGATTATGTATGAAAATGTTTAAGATTAACAGGCCTCTAAAGCATGTGTTCTTTTCTTTTCATTTCATTTCATTTCATTTCAATTCATTTTAACTCTTCCATTTTTGTTTTTTTTAATTTGTAGATACTAGAATCAAAATTACAGCATTGTTCAAGCTAAAATTGTATATACCGGTGTTGTATTCATGCATCCTCATCAATCTACTGGAAAACGTTCAGATGATTTGTAAATCGAGGATACTCCCTTTAACAGCCATTGTTTTGCAACCAAATGCAATTAAACTGCTAATGTTTCTTGCGACAAGTATACCAAGTAGCTTTCAAGTGTCTAGAGTCCCCCTTCTAAAAATGCTTGTACCCTTTTACCTCCTGTGCTTCAATCCGGTTGATATCTTTTTAAAGGTATCCTGTAACTTTGTTGATATGTTATCAAATTGTCTGTTAATTGTTGCAGAATAGTCTGTGAAAATTCCCATACAATCATTTATATTGCACAGGTCTCTGACATACACAAATTTGCTATTTGACTGTATGTTACCAATTACCATTATTTTTGATCCTAGAAGAATCTTCTTCGTCATTTTAGCCTCTGAAGAAGATTCGGCTAGGATAACAAAATTTAGGCCCCTTTTTATATTGACTCTCATTTTACCAAGGCTTTATTATAGTAGAAAAGCAGTTTTCAGCAGTATTTTGCATCAATTACCATGATTGTTGAAACATCTTCATCAAGCCAGTCTTGCATGAGGAGACTTCTTTCTGTTATGAGGCATGACATATGATGCAACTTTTGATTTCTAGCATTGCAACAATACAAAGTTGCATCATGTGAGAGGTGAACACTCTTTGTGTGAACACTCAATCTGTGGGTTGATTATGTTGGCATTGTAATGGAGGATTCAATTTTTAAAAGAAATGTTACCCTTTTTTCAAAAATTGAAGTGCAAGTCAAAGTGCGGCAATCTATACCTGTTAAAATTAAAAGTGAATATTAAAAGTGAAATGAAGAAAAACAAATTACTATCCAATCCTCTATCTAAACTCCAAAGTCACCTCGGCTTTAAACTGAATGTCATTTTCTCATGAAATAATGTAAATTCAATTTATTTTTTCTCATCACCTTCCCACCCAAGAAAGAATGAGGCAATCAAAATATCATGTTAGGCGTGAAAGAAAAACTAGGCTGTGTAAATTTAATTATTTAATTTCTTTGCGAAAGACATGCAAATGTCACGCTCGCACTAACAACATAGAAATTAGGTTCATGTAAGTATGGCAGACGAGTCTATTTGTGCTATATAGTTAATTTCATAGCTGGCTGCATTCTCCAATTTTGTTTGGAAATTATATTTATAGATTTTTTTTTTTTAATGACAAGGTCTTCTAAAATAATCAGAAGAAAAGTGTGTTTTCAAAGGTGATATTTCCATCAGTGTTTATGATGTTTGCATTTAATTTGATATTTTTCGATTACATATTCAATGTACTACTATTTTTATCCTTTTGAATTCTAAAGGCTCCTGAATTATCTTTCAGTATCACAGGCATCATGTTGTTGAGATTTTGTTCAGAATGTGATAATTTTAAGTTTCACAAAATTTAGAGCAATATAACAGCATAAAATTACAATAGAAATCCTACTTTCAGTGTGAATTTACCTATATGAATTATTCCTAACTTGACGTAAAATACAGCATACTCCATAAATGTGAAAAGTGAGAGATTGCATTCGAGGCTGCACAAGAATGAAATATTTGATGATATGACTATATGATTTGTGTCACAAGAGGGCACACTGTTGAATTATGCCATATGGCATTTTGGCTTATAAATCAGTACTAGGTAGAACATGTTGATGTGATCTGATGCCTTTTGAGGCACCTAGTCATAAACATGAGACCGAAATAAAAAAATAAAGAGGCTAAAATAAAATGAAACAAGAAGTTTTTATTTTTTATTTCATATCCATATGTACTGGTCCAGGCCACCAGAATTTGCTTGCCCAAATGGATTTAACCATATATATAACAGACGTTTTGATGCTTTTCCTTGACTAATTTATGGTTCGGGCCACTAAAACAATTAGCCTCCACACATTAATTTTGTTCTGTACTGGCCCATTTGGGCAAATAAAAACATACATTTTCAAATTGTACTTGCCCCAACAGAAAGTTAAAGGGATAGTTGAGTTCTGGTAAGGAGAGTACAGTTTTAGTCAAACTGAATTTTAGTAACCAAAACCTGCACCATTACATTACAAACTGATAGTTATAACTCCACCATGCTCGAAATGAATACAAAATTACTAATGACTAAGTAAACAGCCTGTTATCATTAAAAAATAGCCGTTAAAACTCAAGAGGGCGCTCTCTAAATCCTCATCGGGATCAACCATTTTAAATGAAGTATTGTGCATGTGATGTTTTGTTGAAATAGTTATTAGATAGAGAGATAATCAACAACTATATAAAAACCTCTTTTGTGAATTTTTGAAAAGAGGAAGCATTTTTTTTTTAATGTTAACGGCTGGTTCAAAATTATCGAATAATTGTGGGTCCCCACATTTATTACAAATGGTTAGGTTTATGGATATTTCAGCCATTTCTGAACTGATTTAGATCAAATAAAGTTTATTCTGTCATTAAATTTGTATGCTATTTCGATTTTGACACTCGGATTTCCATTATCTCACAAACAAAATATTTTGAGTAGCGCCCTCTATACCAAAACTCAACTATCTCTTTAACTTGCCTGCTTACTACTAGGTGAGATTTAAAGCTGATCGGGAATTACATTATTCACTCATAGTTGACCAATGATTTAGTTGTCCAATCAGGCAACAAAACTAGGTCATTTATGAAATGTTACTTGCCCGACATCCATTTTTACTTCCCCCCGTTAATAGGGCAAGTGCTAGTGTCGCAGCGAAAAAAAAACACGCGGGGGGGGGGGGGGGGCGAATTCGCCCCCGAAATGCCCAATGCAATTTTTTTTTGATTTTGGGGATTTTTGTTGGATTTTCTGTTTGGATCGTGATCAAATGCTTATAAGATGATCACTTACAGCATTAGAGTTTAATAGTAGCCCCTGAAATTCGAAAAAGAGCCCGGAAATATGTAGCCCCCGAGATGATAAAAGTAGCCCCCGAAAGTTGGAAAAGTACCCCCCCGAAAAGGAGCCCCCGAAATAAAAATATTAATTTTTTTCGCTGTAGTGTCAAGCCCTGAATGAAAGAAGGTTATTTGCTGAAAAACAGTATCGTGACTGAAAGCAATTGTTTCATCTGTGCTTTTGAAAACAGTTTTGAGAGAAATTGATTTATACCAATAAAAGAACTCTTGTTACCCAAGGCAATGAAGTAAATCAGAAAATGTAATAAGAACTCCCAGTTTTATTGACAAATTCTTTTGTCGAGTGGTACAATCTCACAACTGAAATCCTGTGTATCACCTGTGTTTCTTTATACTTTGTAGAAAAATAACATTTTGAAAGTTAAAAAAATAAATGCCATGCCAAAGGCGTTGATATCGACAGAAAAGTGGGCAACCACTCTTACCCCGTGTTCACACACAAAAATTTCATCCCGTAATCATGACTAAAGAATCAGCAGCTGACTATAGAATCAGCTGCTGATTAGCTATACGATGAAATTTGTGTGTCTGAATGCTGACTAACGAAACGACGTATAGCGAATCATGATTAACGAAACGCGGGTTTGATCATCGTTTCGTACGAGAGCTGACTATAGAATCACGATCATCTTGTGTGTGAACAACGGCTCGCTCGTTTAATCATGATTAGCTATACGAGACTCGTATAACTGGGCGGGGCTTAATGTCCCGCAGACAGAAAAAAAGACAACACACTGCCCAGTAGCAAACTGCGCACTTTGTGCAGCTGGCCAGCCACCTGTTTTGAAATCTTGGTTTTGTGTGTGTGAACGTTAGTGTAGTTTGGTTAATCATGATTCTCTATACGACGTTTCTTTAGTCATGATTAAGGGATGAAAATGTTTGTGTGTGAACACGATGTTATTTTTATCCACAAATTATGATAAGGAAAAGTATACACTGTAACAACAAGCCCCAGAGGGGTTGAATCTACCCTGGCTATTATCATTAATCAACCCATTGCCTGCAAGAACCTGGTGGGCCCTGTATTAACTCTATGAAGTCTACAAATCTAGTTGGACAGAGGTTAACATTTTTTTTTACACTGAAAAGAATCTGACTCCGATGTAATTATTGCATTGACACCGATGCGTAAATGGGACTGCGTCAAGTAATTATCATGGCCTGTTGTCATGGCTGCGTGTCGGGGCGAGCGGGACGGACGGGATGGATAGCATTCAAGTTCTTATTTTTTAATAAAAGTGAGCGCAGTTTTGGCTGGAGGCCCATCCCATCCCAAAAAGGGGAGTTAATAGCGTCTGGGGTGAGTAGCTCAAAACCAGTCCAGCCTAACATTATTGGCTCTAACCCATTGTATGTTAATGATTAAAATGAGAACTGTGGTCAAGATAGGAGGCAAGGATATTTGTGAGGGTGGATGCTTGGGCAAAAAATAAACATTAAACATTGCCTATTATTAATATAATTTTATTTTTCCCCACAGAGGTGGAGTTAGGAGGGGGTTATTAGCTCCTTAGCCACCACAGCTACTCCGTGTTACCTTTGCAATAGTATAAAGGCACAATAAGTTTGCTCGCCGGTGCAATATTTTATTTCCTTACTGAGACACCTCTGCCTTGGAGCCATGTATGCCTGCTGCTTACGTCATTTCCACCCGCCCTAGTTCCCTGTCCCTGTATCGTCACTACGGTATCGTACGAGATGAGCATCTCCCCATTACGTCACAGGCTCGACATCCATCTCATATGGATGGGATGTTTCATTTAAAGGGGTGGGGAAGGTTGATTTAATCAAGGAGTCACTGGATGGGTTTGTTGAGTTCGCTTGCTAGGCAATATTTTTAAAATCTTACCTAGAAGAGGTTAGACACTACTTCCTTTTCCACACACTCAACATCCATCTCGTAGGGGGGGTAGGGGATGTTCCATTTTAAGTGGTGGGGAGGTTTTATCGAACCGAGGAGTTACTAAAGCTAAGATAAAGTAAACTTCCACTCTACCTTACATCCCTGTATCGCCACTTACCGTATCGTACGAGATGAGCATTTCCCAACTACATCAACATCCATCTCGTATGGGTCGGGATGTTCCATTTTAAGGGGCAGAGAGGGGTTTTTTTTCGAAAGAGGGAGTTAATAAAGCTATTAAAGCTAAAGTAAACTTCCACCCATCCTACATCCCTGTATCTTCTCTACCGTATCTTAGGAGATGAGCATCTCCCCACTACGTCACACACTCAACATCCATCTCGTATGGGTGGGGGATGTTCCATATTGAGGAGTGGGGAGGTTTCAAAGCACCATCTCTTTATTGAAATTCATACAAAATAAATGAGTTTCTTCTCTTGTAGAAATGTTTTTGCATTTTTCAAATAAACAATCCCCATCCGATAAGTTTTGTATAAGTTAGATTTTGTATTGCTAATGTGAATCTAGTGGAAAATGTTTAAAAAGGTAGTGGGAATTTAAAAATCTATCTTGAAGAAATTGCATAGAGCATAGAGATAGTTCATCACTTTTTGTTACATGAAGGGAAATTATATATATGATTTAAATAATGTATCCTAACATTATAACATCATAGTTCTCATAATTTACATTTACATTTACATTTACATTTCATTGTCATTCGGGTGCTTAGTTTTTAAATATGACAATTTTCTGGGAAATTATGTTTCCTTAAAATTATTTTCTTCAATTATTTACTTCAATTATTTACTTCCTTTAATGATGAGCTATTACAGCCTTTCACATCGTTTCAGCTTCAGACATATTGATAGATCTAGCTATGAAGTCAATTGCCCCAATGTCTCCATGTGGGATCATATGGCCTGATTAATTCAATATCGTATAATTGCTTTCCAAATTAAAAATGCAGACTTTACATAGCATAATGTCCATGAAGACTTCCGTTCTATGTACATTTACAAATATATATGTGGATTAAACATTTGCATTTCCTTCTCGATTTGTTCTAAATATTATGTTATTTCCATCTTCCTGAAATAGAACAAAAAGACTTTGGCCTGTACAAACACATCATGTATTTATTTATTGATATTCAGCATATTCCATGTAACATGATTTACATTTTTAATTCATATATGAATGGGAATTGTTTCTCTGAATATTATTCAGGATGGCATTTTTTGTTTTAATTTGCATTTATATTTAATTGGTTTGTAATCAGAATGATAGTGAATTTCACATTCATTCAAAACATATTTTGATACAGTCAAGTAATGCACTCATTCTTTAGTATACAAATAGTGCATGGTTTGGAGTTGAATATACCAGAATAGACAACGATACATTTTTAATTTCTCGAGAGCGATTATATTGCATCGAGGCCGCAGGCCGAGTGCAATATAATCGCACGAGAGAAATTAAAAATGTAGAGGTGTCTATTAAACAAATATACCATGCACTGAGAGCCTCTAGTTGAAATTATGGATTCCGAGGTGACAGGAAAAGCACTATGTTCTGAGGGTCGTAGACCCGAAGAACATAGTGCTTTTTCTGTCACCGAGGAATCCATAATTTCACTAGTGGCTCAAAATAGTGCATGATATATTTGTTTTATATCCTTCGCATAATCATAATCATCGCAAAAACAAATGATTTCAATTCAATTAAAGAAAAATATAAAGAAAAACTAAACATTGATCATGGAACCATTACTGCACTGACTATGTTCTGTTTGTGACACTGACCCCCTTTGCGCAATAGTCCTAGCGCAGAGCGCGTATTGCGCTATCTTTCCATTCATGGTTACGCGCCTTAACAACTAATGCGCACCCAAATGCAAAACGCGCGCATCAAAGTGAATAATTAACCTGCTTTACATACTACACACGTGTAATTGTATGGAGAAAATACATTACACATACAGCTAGTGCAGTGCACACCGCGGCCGATTGTTAAATGACGAATTAGTGTCACGACCACAGAAGGACAACGATGCACAATGTGCACCATTGTCGTAATTTTTAAATTCGAATACCGCTACGTTATACATGAAATGCATCTCTAGAATATTCTTTGGAACTTATTGATATTCACGGGCGAAAATATGCTGTATTTCTTTTTAAAAAAAACTCTTTGAGAAATCTCGTCGAGCATCTTTCGCAAGCTAAAACAAGGCCTCTGCTCGCAGGGAAGTTTTATAACACGCATCTCTATGGGCTCAATATGATCACCCGGCGTCTATGACGTCATTCATGGAATAGCATTTACTATTCCATGAATGACGTCACGCATAGCACATTTTTCTCCATGGGCATTACTATGTTTGGTCACATGACGCTATGTAGACCAATCACTGAACAGGATTTCATTCATGTAGGATATAATGTGGAATATTTAACGACAAGAAGCATGTACTATTTGTTATATAATATGATCATTTTGAGGAACTGATATGGTTATCATGTTGATAAACCCAAATTGACCTTGCTCAAATTGTGAGTGTTCTCTCCAGCCATTGTCGGCCCTGCGTACTGTGTTAAGTGCCAGCGCGTATTAGAAATAATTGCGCGCTCTGCGCATTATCCCCATTCAAGAACAAGCGCACAAGAACACATTACGCACTCCAGGGCAATCCCCTGCGCAGCTCGTTTGGCTCTCTATGGTCAGTTTGTACATACTGAAAAGTTATAATACATATGTATTATAACTTTACCATTGATTATACCGGATTAAGCATCGGTAATCAACCAATGGGAATGCTCAATTTACCTTCATTATGACGTCATCATATTATATTGTAAATTAAAAGGGGGACCCAAGGCAATAGAATAGAAAAGATTTAGAGACACATTTTTTGATAGAGCAGTATTAGACATAACATAATGATTGTTACAAATTGCTGTGGAAAAATGAAATATGTGCACAATGTAACGCTTGTTTGATTACGTGTGAAAACATGATTTACCTGAGCATCTGTGCATGAAAATCGACCAATCAGCAGATGGCGACGAGTAATCAATATCGTAGCCGCAGTGTCTGGTGTCGGTAATGGAGAAATCAATATGTGTAATCGTTCAACAAACTTGATAGTCTCCATTCATGAATGAACAGGAAATTCCATGTGGAATATTTATTCAATTAATGTGTGTAGACAGTTATTGTGTGTGGAAGATACTAACTAGAATGTGTTCCATGTCAAACATATGAAAGCTGATTTGGGTATAAAGAATAGCTTTCATGCATACAGATTGCATTTATTTATGCTTTCTAGCTTGAATAAGATATGCTACTTTTATAATGATTATTAATAATATAACATCAGTTTGTCAGTAAGTCAGATGTTATTTCATATTTCTAAAAAGATCTAAAATTTTAGTACATTTTACAGATGAGTATTCCAAATTAATTGTTTTGAAAATTTTTGAAAATGCATTATTAATGAAGTCCAATTTAGAACCCCAAAAAGAATTGTGTACATTATTTTGAAAAAGCAAAGCAAAATTATCAAATTTGATTAAATTAAAAAGGGGTGGTAATGAAGAGAGAACAAAAACTGGTAAGAATTTATTAAAAAAACAAATATCTGACCATGGATTTATCCCATGTACACATAAATAACAACGCTTCAAACACTTTTTGTCATCTGTATCCAATGGTTAATTTTCTAAATTACATTCCTCTCTCCTCGTCATTTCCCTGGCATACCAAACATTAATTGCTCCTCCACAGATCTACACAAACCTCCCGGAACCTGCACCTCCGTTGCACCCCCATGGATGAAGTGGTACATGCCACTAGAATTAAACGCCCTGATAATAATTGTATTGCTAGCACCAAAGCGATGCAATGCAATTTGAAGTGATGTTGCATGGGGGGCCCCCCATTACCAGCTGCTCTGCATGTGAATGCAATGTACATGTACCCCACTGATGAGTGCAATACATCTACACATAATTCCACTGCATGTGTTGTGCGTATGTGTGTGTGTGTGTGTGTTTGTGTGTGTGTAAGGGAGAGAGACGAGAGGGAAGGTGCATTATAATTAGACAGACTTCACAACTGGCGCATTTTCCCCCTCTTCTTTTTCTCACTCTCTCTCGTACAGCCTCGGTGGAGCATTTTCTCTTTTTGTATTGCTCCCCCTCTCTCCCCCTCTCTCTCTCTCCTCTCTCTCGAGCTCTCGCTGCCTCGATCACCGAAATTGCGTTCTGGCTGAGGGCCCATTCTTCTCCCGTCCTCCCCCTCCACCACTCCACCCCTCCATCCTCCATCCTCCATCCTCCATCTGCATCACTTCTCATGAATTGTAAATTTGCATCCTTGCATACGAAGGGAGAGGGTGCGTGAGGGCTTTTTTGTCGGCATTGGCAGTTAGTTTGCAGACGGGCTTTTGCATCAACGGACATGGTCATGTATTGTACATGTATATTATAGAGCTGGACAGTTGGAATTGCCGGTGTTTTAATTCTATGTCGTGTATTCGAGGGGCGTGGAGGGAGTTTGGATATAGAGGGAGAGTGCACAGCGTCATGTATTTCTTTCGTAGCACATTTTAGCCATGGTTTCCCAGTAAGTATATGAATCGCATTTTAATCCAATTATTGTAGTATTTGTTCCTTGTACATGAATTTAATTTAACAGTTGTTGTATTGTGTAACTGAGGGGTGTGGAGGGGTATTGGATAGAAGGAGTATACAGCATCATGTATTTCTTTAGTAACACATTTTAGCCATGGTTTCCCAGTAAGTATATGAATAGCATTTTAATCCAATTATTGTAACGTCATTGTTGTAGTTTCTATCCGTTGTACTTGAATTTAATTTAACAGTTGTTGTATTGTGTAACTGAGGGGTGTGGAGGGGTATTGGATATATAATTATAGAGAAAGTGAACAGCGCTTCATGTATTTCTTTAGTAGCACATTTTAGCCATTGTTTCCCCAGTAAGTATAATATATGAATTGTATTTTAATCTGCATTGTATTTCAGTATAATACTCCATAATCCAATATAAATGATTGATCTAACAGTTTGTCCATGTGTTGTATGTTTTAGGGGTGGGGAGGGGATTTGGATGGATAGAGTGAGAGAACAGTATGTATTTCTAAGCACATTTTAGCCATATTTTCTGAATAAGTATTATAGTTAATCCATTGTAGATTTTGTTTGGATTTATCAGTTGGTCCATGTTGTATCTTCGAGGGGTAAAAAGGAGATAAGGATAGAGGGGAATGAATGAAAAGCGTCAGTTTATTTCTTTACACATTCAGCCATGGTTTCCCAGTGTATAATTATATGGATTTTGTTAATTCACTTTTGAATCTTTATATTACCATTTATTTAATTTTAATAAACATTTAATTCACACTAAATTACTAATTATTACAGTAAAATAATAAAATGCTTATAAAATGGTAAAAAATGTTGGCAATGCATTCACATCTACTGCTGAAGTATGGTAGTAATAATAATAATATACTCGTTTTATATCGCGCCTAATATGATTGATAATCATCTTTAAGCGCTTTACAATGATATTATTACCCCCGTCATAGGATACAATGCAAACCAGCAGTTAATGTAATGTTTCCATTTTGTAAATTGTATAGAGGTCTTTAAGTCTGTAGCATATTATAATCATAGTAATTTGGGAATCAAAGTGACATTCATCAGTCAAGTTCACAAATTATTTTTCCACTCAAATAGTCAGGATTAGTCCTGTGTGTTTGTGCGCGTATATATTAATAATCTTAATAAATGATTTGAAGCAGCGGTTTTTAATAACTTTAAATACACTCAGGTGGCTTTGCACTAATAAAGGTAACATTAATGTTGTTTTTGTTTTTTAGTATGATCATAAAGACATAAACCCTTCATTAGATGACACTTCTATATCCTAACAGTTTTATTTCAGCGGCAATCTTAAATCATCTTACTTATTAAGGCATCCGTTATTGGGTGGCGATACTTGGGGCACTCCACCAACCGGCCAATAATCCAAAATCCAATAAAGGGCTTCCGACGTCTGCGTGATGGCTATATTTAGAGCATCAACTTCATGTTAATAATCCACCTGACTTAAGACTAGTAATGACTAAATTTGGAAGGTGAATTTATTTTGGAATAATTCAATAGTAAGGATCTCATTGTCTAAAAGATGAGGAATTAAGTATCAATCTAACCCTTGGTAAATACTACAACAACTACAACTAATCCTAAATCATATAAAGGGCTTCCGACATCTGTCTGATGGCTATATTATAAAGAGCAGCAACTTTGAGTTGATAATCCAACTATTAACTTAAGACCAGTTATGACTGTTTTTGAAACTGAATGATTATGGAATAATTCAATCATTATTCATGAACATTTATTTCCTTGTCTTAAAGATGAGGATTAAACATTTAATCCTAGATGTAGATACTCAAACTAATCTTATAACCTATAAAGGGCTTCACCGATGTGAGCAACAGCTTGGCTGTTCTTATAATCTGCTTGATTGAGTAATAAGCATTAAGCTGATCCACTATAAACCCATTGCCGACAGGAGCCTGTCATAATGTAGTGTGTATAAACTCTATATGAGAATTACCGTTTTTAGGAGGAAACAAGTTAAGTGTTATCCTGGTGTTTGACATGTGTAATATTGGCTGATTAAAGTGGTTAATTTCTAGATTAAGTGTGTGAAAATGTAATCCCTTCATTCACAAATGTGATTTCTTGACATGATTTGAACCACACACATAAAACGCCTGAATTTAAAGTGGTTAATATCTAAATTGGATGTGAAGTTATTCATTATTTTAGCACATTAAACCATGACACATATGGCAGAAAGGTGAATCATAGAAAGAAAAAAAAGTCTTGATTAAAGTGGTCAATTTCTAGATTAGATGTGTGAAGTTTTCATCGCATAAATGGCAAATACACATGTGTGATTTCATGACATAATTATGCTTTTTAAGAGTGATGAATCACGGATAAAAGTCTAGATTAAAGTGGTTAATATCTAGATTAGATGGTGTGAAGTTGTTGCTTGAAGCAACACGTGAGGAGAAGGATTTGGAGTCCCCACCCTATATGCATGCTGGCTGGCTGCAGCCGATGCAGGATCGATGACTCACCCCCCACTCTGAATAAATTAATCATTTTCATCCATTACGAATGTCCATGTATGTGTAGTAGGGGTGAAACAGACATAGGCGACGATCGATGTCGACTGTGCATGTATTTGCATTACGAATCAGAGCTATACTGAGCATAACTTATTACTCTAGCATTTCTAACACACTATCAATCTAACAAGCTAAAGCTATACTGCGAAGCATAATTCTATCCAGAACAACCGAAATTGCTCTAAAAAATAGGCAAGTAATTAAAAAGCTCAATACAAAAATATACATTAATTTAACCTCATGGGAAATAATATTCATGACCTCATCCTTTTTTTTAGCCTTGGGATACCAATATACAAATATCAGATTCATTTTGTCGTGTACCTTGAATCATAATTGAAATCCTATATTTAAATTGTCTGGTTCATAATGTCGTAAATAATGCATTATGAACCATGAATGATAATTAAAATTATATATTCCAATTGTCTGGTTCATGATGTTATGAATAATGCATTGTGAACAATGAATGATAATTAAAATCCTATATTCTATTTATCTTAGTTACCGCTTGGCCCTCGTGCAAATTAAGGGGCCCAATACATGCAAATGCATATTGCACCCATTTGCATGCGCCAGACAGTAACTAGCGCGTGGGTGCCACTGTTTGTTAGTATTGAAATCCTATATATATTCAAATTATCTGATTCATATGAAAAGAGAACAACATCATCATGTATTGTAGACAAGTAGTGAAGTATGTTGATGTGAGATTCCTTCATTCAGTTTCTACAATACAATAATCTGGTTTGCATTTTACACTACTGTAGTTGATTTAGGAGTTTGTCGTCATTCACACGGCTATTATTGAATGTGCTATTCCCTCTTCCCACTTATACTATACGGCAGCGAAAAAATTAATATTTTTATTTTGGGGGCTCCTTTTCGGGGGCTACTTTTCCAACTTTCGGGGGCTATACTTTTATCATCTCGGGGGCTACAAATTTCTGGGCTCTTTTTCGAATTTCAGGGGCTACTATTAAGCTCTAATGCTGTAAGTGATCATCTTATAAGCATTTGATCACGATCCAAACAGAAAATCCCCCCCAAAATCCCCAAAATAAAAAAAAAAATAAAAATTTGGGGGTGGGGGGGGGGGGGTGGGGGGGGGGGGGGCGAATTCGCCCGCCGCCCTGTGTATTTTTTTCGCTGCTATACGGTAATCTGATTTGCTACATGATTAAAACATTTGTCATTCAGACATAATTATGTTGAATGCGCAGTACCCTCATCCCACTTTAGCAATAATCTGATTTGCATTTTACACAAGATAATTGATTAATTTGATAATTTTATGAGTATTGAATGTGTCATTCCCTCTTACCACTTTTACTTTGATCTGATTTATATATATATATATTTTACACTTCATTAGTGGTGTGTATTCATACAGGTATAGGTATAGGTATTCATGCATATAATTTGATTTACATTTTTACACTTGATGATTAAGGAATTTAACATTCATGCCTGTACTGAATGTGCGATACCCTTGCCCCAACGTTTACAATTAGTCGATTTGCATTTTACAAACTTGTGCTAGATGGTTAATGAATCATATCAATTATGCGTGTATTGAATGTGTCATTTGCTCATACCACTTTTATTTTGATCTGATTTACAATTGACACAAGATGATGAATTTTATATAAAGCATAGGGACATGCGTCATTATGGTGTGTTATACGCTGTCTGCAAAAATATAATTATTGTTATAATTATTTGTAATTCATACCAGTATTGAATTTGTGAAAGTCCCTCATACCAGATGCGACCAATATTGCTGTACCAAATGATTGATTTCTAAAATACATTGTTAAGTTATTGACGCCTCACACTGAGTAACATGAGTTGTTTTTGTTGCAGATGATGATTTATTATTGTATTGCGACTAGTAATATGGGGTGGCCCAGATAAAACAAAAACAGAATGGTATACAGTACTTCCTACATGTATAACATGGCCAGGACAAGTATCAGTTGTTGATTCTATATTTAGTAAACACAAGCATACTCTTTTAGTTTATATAACACACATTTTCAGAACCAGTCCTGAATGGGTTATTAAATAAATGTCAATCCTCTTTCTCCATCTAACTCTGTTCTGTAAGTCTCTATCATGGGCAGTCAGTCCAAGGAGGTATAGGGAAGTACCTCCTTGGTCAGTTGTTGCATTCTATATATATATCTAACATTCATACTCTTTTGGTATAACATGCATTCTCCATAGCCCACAAACAAACTATTTTGATCACAAGTCCTGAATGGGTTAATGTCATTCATCTCTCTCCATCGACCTCTTCTGTATGTCTCTCTTATTGGCAGTCAGTTGTTGCATTCTATATATCTGGGTAAACACAGGCATACTCTTTTGGTATAACACACATTCACCATAGACCACAGTTAACTATTTTCAGGCAAGTCCTGAATGAGTTAATGTCATAACATCTTTCTCCATCGACCTCTACTCTACATGTGATGACATAAATGGTACTCTGGGGTACCAAACGAATATCCGCCATTTTGTTCAATTATTATTTTTTTTTTAGGGCTGTACCGGGGTATAGCGTGCATACAAGCGCGCGCTGCACTGCATACACAACGCAATACGGTTGTGCTTCGAGTGGACACAAGATGGCGCTACACAACGCGGTACCCCCGGGTACAACGGTACCCCGGGGTACCGCGTGTGTCATCATGTCTCTATTATGGGCAGTCAGTTGTTGCATGCGATATCAAGTAAACATTGTCCTGAATGGGTTTATGTCATACAGCTCTCTCCATCAACCTCTTCTGTATGTTATGTTTCTATTATGGGCAGTCAGTTGTTGCATTCTATACTGAGTAAACATAGTCCTGAATGGGTTAATGTCATAACATCTTTCTCCATCGACCTCTACTCAACGTCTCTATTATGGGCAGTCAGTTGTTGCATTCTATATCAAGTAAACATTGTCCTGAATGGGTTTATGTCATACAGCTCTCTCCATCAACCTCTTCTGTATGTTACGTTTCTATTATGGGCAGTCAGTTGTTGCACATTCTATACTGAGTAAACATAGTCCTGAACGGGTTAATGTCATACATCATTCTCCATCGACCTCTTCTGTAGTCTCTATTATGGGCAGTCAGCTGTTGTATTCTATATCTGGTCAAACACAGGCACTCTCTTTTGGTATAACACACATTCACCATAGACCACAGTTACATGTAACTATTTTCGGACAAGTCCTGAATGAGTTAATGTCATAACATTTTTCTCCATTAACCAATTCTCTTTGAAGTCTCTATTATGAGCAATGAGTTATTGCATTCTGTACTGAGTAAACATAGTCCTGAACGGGTCTAATATCATAACATCTTTCTCCATCGACCTCTTCTGTACGTCTCTATTATGGGCAGTCAGTTGTTGCATTCTATATCTGGGCAAACACAAGCATATACTCTTTTGGTACAACACATATTTTCTGAACTAGTCCTGAACGGGTTAATGTCATGCATGTCTCTCCATCGACCTCTACTGTATGTCTCTATTATGGGCAGTCAGTTGTTGCATTCTATATCTGGCCAAACACAGGCACTCTCTTTTGACGTCAAATCATGCTGGGATGCTGTGGTCTTGAACGAAGTACAACTAACATTCAGACATAGCTCCCATAATTGAATTGAATCAGGAGTGGAGTACTAAGCATCTATTACCCATTGGCAGATGGCTGGCTATTAGAGAAGATTGACCAATTTTGTAGTACAAGTGTACAATATCATGTAATAAGGAAAGGAATATTTTTTTAAAATGTACACTTAAACATATATATTTTGGAGACAAAAATTATATATGATGACACACGCAGTACCCCGGGGTACCGTTGTACCCCAGTATCCCGCATTGTGTAGCGCCATCTTGTGTCCACTCGAAGTACAACCGTATTGCGTTGTGCATGCAGTGCAGCGCACGCTTGTATGCACGCTATACCCCAGTACAGCCCTAAACAAAAACAAAAAAATTAAATTAAATGGCGGATTTTTGTTTGGTACCCCAGGGTACCATTTATGTCATCATATATCTGTCCTTCCTGTAGACTGATGCTCACTTTTCATCGGAGTTGAGCACAAAAAGTACTAAAGTGATGGATGTTTTTTTTCTTTCTCGTCAGTATCATTATTCTCAC
>JBAMJV010009666.1:0-43138 GCA_037951105.1 Echinarachnius parma
TTCGATTTAAAACGTATTTCGATTTCGAATAAATTCGTGATTACGTAAAACAACCCTCTGGGAAATCCGTTGGCGCAATCTTATGTAGGCTACTTGTATATAATGTCGATCAGGAGAGAAATAAAACTCACGTCTATATACTTCATTCTGAGTATACAACTGAGCTTTATTGAATAAAAACATACATTATGCCACATGGCGGATAAATATAACTCATTCCTGGTAATCGCGCGGTATGCGGTTGCGGTTACCGTTAACTAGGACCCCGTTTATAGTGAAAAAAAGGCCGGGCTGAGCCGCGGCTCGGCCGCGGCTCGGCCCCGCTTTTTTTATACTGTAAACGCTCAAAAGGCCAAATGCCGGGCCAAAAGTGGCCGCGCATTTGGCCCCGCTCTGGAGGTTGTCTCGGCCGCGGCTTTAGGCCGCGGCCGAGCCGCGGCTCGGCCCGGCCCTGCACTGTAAACGGGGTCTAGGTCGTGGGAAACAGGGAATCGAACATGATAATTGATTTTGCAAACACAATAAATGCAAATAGCGTGTTTTTTTTAATTGAATGCTAAAAGTGGTAAATCACTTGATCGAGGAGCTAAATCGTATGAACATAATGCAATTTTGAACCAAAATTACAAGCCTTCAGCTCAATTTCGTGAAATTGAATGACACGCTTATTGAAACGAATGAAAAGATTACGAATTTGACCGAAAAACATATAAAACATGTGATACGCCTAGGTCATAAATGTACCGGATGCCGCACAATGTTTTTACCTACATTTCGGATTGCGATATCGCAGTATGTCTGCAGTATATTCGTGTATTGGCAGTCCCGTAGCATGGGGGTGCGTTGGGTGCGTACACCCCCCTCCCCCCCCCCCCCCCCCCCCATTCAGAAAGGTCCACTTTTTATCGTTCTCGGTCTCGGGCAGCGATCGGCCCATTTGACATTTGACGACCCCAACTCTCTGCTTACAAAACTAAAACAGTGGTCTAAATCAGCGACGGACCCCCCCCCCCTACCCCCCACCTCCATCCCCACTCCCCACACACACACACACACACATGTACACACACACACGACTCAACCAGTTGTCTTGGTCCCGTTTTTGAATATACGCACCCCCAAAGCCCAAACCCATGCACCGCCTTGAAAAATCCAGGCTACCGGCCTGAGCGATCACATATTTTGTCTTGGGGTGGTTGTCTTGGGGTGCAATTGTCTTTGGGGGGAGGGGGGGGGGGGGGGGGGTAATTGTCTGGGGGGGGGATATTCCAGGGGGGTAGTTGTCCGGGGGGTTATCGACCGGGGGGTGATTGTCTGGTGGGTAATCGTCCGGGGGGTAATCATCTGGGGGGTAGTTGTCTTGGGGGGTAATATTCCGGGGGGGGGGGGGGGAGTTGTCCGGGGGGTAATTGTCCGGGGGGTAGTTGTCCGGGGGGTAATTGTCCGGGGGGTAGTTGTCCGGGGGGTAGTTGTCCGGGGGGTAATTGTACGGGGGGTAGTTGTCCGGGGGTAGTTGTCCGGGGGGGTATTTGTCTTGGGGGGTAGTTGTCTTGGGGGGTAGTTGTCTTGGGGGGTAATTGTCTTGGGGGGTAATTGTCTTGGGGGGTAATTGTCTTGGGGGGTAATTGTCTTGGGGGGTAGTTGTCTTGGGCGGTAATTGTCTTGGGGGGTAATTGTCCTAGGGGGGTAATTGTCCGGGTGGTAGTTGTCCGGTCGGTAATTGTCCTAGGGGGGTAGTTGTCCGGGGGGTAATCGTCCGGGGGGTGGTTGTCCAGGGGGTAGTAATCCTAGAACCGTATTTTTCTTACGCAAATATTTTCAAATCATGAACAAAATTGCCTACATGGATATAAATGTCTAAAATAACAGCCATTTGATTACATATGTAATCACAACATAACCTCTGGAACCAGGAGTTCTAAATCATCCGGTATGAAAACTTTATTCTAAAACGCGAATGTCCTTAGTAAGCAAGAGCTCAAGCTGGTCTGGAGATGCTTGAAAAAACGCAAGCAATTGCTTGACAAGTAAAAGGTTCGTTTTATGCATACGGTTTTAAGCAATACTTGTTTGGTTAGCAATTGCTTACGAGCAGTAAGCAATTGCTTGTGCTTGTAAGCAATTGCTTGTTTGTGTGCATACCGATTCAAGCAAAAGGCTAGCACAAGCAATTGCTTGTTTTTATGCATACGGCCCATTGACTTTGACACAAAGACTAAGTCGATGAGTGTACTAGGCGTTACCCGAGTGGGTTGTTGAATACGTTGGGATAATCCCATCAAACTACTTAACTCAATCAAACGTTTAGGAGTATTGTCCCTTGACAAGTCACAGTAAAAGTCTCCTATAGGAGAACAATTCTGTCTGAAATTGTATGTACACAATCAAGATTTTCTTCTTACAAATCAAAATAGGATGAAAGACTGTTGGGTTGTCTATACAAAGAGGCTAGTCTGATTGCTAGGCTTCAATTCAATGCATATTAATTCAAGTTCTTTTTTTTCTAAGTCATATCTTCTTATATATGGAATATTTTCTCGAATATAACAACACACACCGCCACCGTTTTTATCACGATCTTTTCTCTCTAAATTATATCCATTTAGTGATACCATATTGCAAGCAATACCATCATCTAACAAACTTTCTAAAAATGACATCAAATCGTATGGGCAGATTGACAAAAACAAATTGAGATCATCAATTTTATTTCTAAGACTTCTAATACTCAAATGTGCTATTTTTGATGCATGTAATACATTAGACACGTTAGTTATGTACCATTTATTTATTTATTTTGGTTGAAACACTCTTATTTAAATACATTTGAATTCGCATTTGTGTGTACGAGTTTCAATTTATGGGTAATATCATTATATTCATAATCCATATAATTGAATTCATATATCATATCATACAATTTGGATAATTAATTCTTACTAACTTCCAAGAATTGCTGCTAGTTTATCTGGTTGTTTAAAAAAATATTTAGCTTGCTTAGTAAGTCTTAAATATTAATTATAATGATTTAAAATTTTACCTTATTAAATTTGCATTAGAAAATCAAATTAATACACGATGCCATAATATTATATTATTAGCTTTTGTTATTACTCATTTTATGTATTGATATATAAAACAACAATATTACTTACCGTCGTTGGTTAGCATTTGTGATTATTATGTATTTCTCTAATTGTTATATATATTCAGATCTCCTTATACCTTGTGAGTCGTTCAAGTTCTTTTGATGTTTGTAAATATCGCTGCATATTCATATTTTAAGTAGTATACAACCATGAAAAATGTATTCTTACTTATTTTCATGCAAGGCAGCTAGTTTATGTAATTTTCGTAAATCTTTAACTAGCCCAGTAATTGTTAAATCAATCATAATGATCTTAAAATACAACATTTGCATTAGGATAATATATAGATTTAGTCTTTTAGACATGATGCCTATTGACTTTTGTAATCACTTAATTTATTAATTGATATATAAAACAACAATATAATTTAGTTTCGTTAGTATTCATGCCTAATTCGTGATACTATTCAGGTATTTTATGATTTATTTCATTAATGATTGTATAAATATATCAACGTTTCTTTATATCGTGAGTTCATTAATGTTATTTCCATGTTTGTAAAAAGTGTTGTAAATGACGCTGCAATTCAGCTTTTAGCTGCGAATGTGACATTTTTGTTGAATAAATACCATTATTATTATTTCTTTAGGACATTGGTTAATACAATAATTTCTATTTTGGTAACTTCGATCAAATGTCATCTTCTCTGGTACATTAAATGAATCATCAGTGTCCAATATATGTTCATTTGAAAAGGGTTACTGACTAAACATACATTTTGTGCATTGCCATCCTACAAACGTTTCATTTAAGTCATTATAAGTTGACATTCGATAACAGCACATTTAATATGAACCCAGTTATTGCAGTGCGTACATAACAAGGCCTTTTGATTATCTCGCACACATTTGTCACAAATAAAACAAGGATATGGAATAACCATTTACACAGATTGTCCATAAGATTATCATACACAAACGATGATGCAAAAGTGAAATTACCAAGTACAAGTAACTATAAACAAATTCAGTAAACAAGTACAACAAATAAGTGGTGAAAACTAATTACAATTAAGTAAAGTGATTATTATATCAACAT
This sequence comes from Echinarachnius parma, assembly GCA_037951105.1. Classification (NCBI taxonomy): domain Eukaryota; kingdom Metazoa; phylum Echinodermata; class Echinoidea; order Clypeasteroida; family Echinarachniidae; genus Echinarachnius; species Echinarachnius parma. Next base: position 4,188 of record JBAMJV010009666.1, read on the forward strand.
TTATTCAAGTATTCTAACTATCTATCTATCTATCTATCTATCTAGCCTATGTCTCTCCACTGCAGAAGGAAGGCCTCTTCATCACCATTCCATCTTCTTCTATCTTGTGCTAGTCGCATCCATGTAACACCCCCAAATTCTTTGATGTCATCCATCCAACGTCTACTCTGTCTGCCTCTTCGTTTGGTTTGTGTTATTGGTGTCCAGTTAGTTATATTATGTGTCCATCTATTATCTTTACGTCTTGCAAGGTGGCCTGCCTATCTCCATTTCTTTGTTTTTATTTCCTGTATGATATCCCTGGCATTTGTTTTCTCTCTTAAGTCCTCATTTCTGACCTTGTCTCTTCTTGTAACTCCTACCATAATCCTCTCCATTGCTCTTTCTGTGACTCTAAGCTTCTTTTCAATTTCTTAGTTGTTGCCCAAGTCTCTGCCCCGTAGGATAGTACCGGAATTATGCATTGATTGAAAATTTGTATTTTGAGGGAGATTGGAAGATTCTCATCTCGGAGTATAATGCTGAGTTTCCCAAATTTCACCCAAGTTAGCTGTATTCTTCGTCGCACTTCTCCTGCTGTTTCATTTTCAAGAATGATGTTTTTACCGAGGTATATGTAACTATCCACCTTCTCAATTGTCATGCCATCAACTGCAATTGTATGGTCTTGTAGCTGGTTGCTCATCATTACTTTAGTCTTTTTAGTGTTCATTTTGAGTCCTGCCTTTTTACTCTCTACGCTCAACTCCTGGACCATCGTCTGTAGTTCCAGAGGATCATGACTAACAAGCAGAATGTCATCTGCAAACCTTAAATGATTCAAATATTCCCCATTTATTTTAATTCCTCTCGATTGCCAATCCAGGTTTCTAAAGACGTCTTCCATGGCTGCTGTAAAGAGTTTCGGAGAGATTGGATCACCCTGTCTGACACCTATTAGGATTTTAAAACTATTGGTAGTCGTATTCTCCAGATGAATTCTGGCGCTAGGGTCTTTGTAAATAGCTTTGATGAGGCGGATGTATTTCTCATCGTCTATCTGTTTCTGTAGAGCATCTAATAGTGACTGGTGGTCTAAACTATCGAAGGCTTTCTCGTAATCTACGAATCCAAGACAAATGTCCAAACGATATTCCTTCGCTTTTTCAATGATCTGACTTAAAGTGTGTAGATGGTCTGATGTTCTGAATCCTGCTCGGAAGCCTGCCTGTTCTCTTGGCTGATTTTCATCTAGCCGTCTTTGAATTCTTGCAAGAATAATTTTTGTGAAAACCTTGTACATGTGAGGTAGTAAACTAATGGGTCTATAATTTTGTATGTCTTTTGTATCTCCTTTTTTGAACAGTATAATAACTTTAGATTCATTCCACTGAGTAGGAACTTGTTCCAGTTGAAGGATCCTGTTGAACAATTTTGTCAAGATGTCGACAGTACTCTTTCCTCCCAGCTTCAATATGTCAGCGGTTAACTGGTCCTCTCCAGGAGCCTTTCCTTTCTTCATGTGATCTAGAGCTTTCTGCACTTCGTCTTTCTCAATGGGTGGTACACTGTCCGCTTTTTCATTCCAATTTTCTTCTGTTCTCCAATCTGGTCTATCCGTATCATACAGTTCTCTATAGAATTCCTCAATGGTTTCTGTGATTTTGTCCTTGTCGTTAACTTCTGTCCCATCTTTTGTTTTCAGTGATGATAAGAGCTTTTTTCCTCCCTCCAGTTTTTTATTGATGATTTTGGGCCCTTTATTGCTTTCCAGCACCTCTTTCACCATCTTGGTCCTGTGTTGTCTCTTTTGCTGCCTTCTCATCTTGCGGATTGTCTTGTTTAGTTCTTTGTCTCCTTTCCATGTTGATGAAGGGTAATTGCCTATTCTGCCGCACTGGCAAGGTGAATTGGTAGAGGCTGAATGAGCTCCTTGGTCTCCTGTCGGGTCGAAAGGAGCTCTTAAGTCAGATTTTGGTTCTTTCTTCTAACAGGAGGTCCAGCACCCCCTCCTCATGCTGGGGCCATTGTTTCAGAGGAGGGCCTCGGTTTAGTCGCCAAGGTGTCGACCATGTGGCAGGTGGTACCGGGCTACATGTTTACCGGTAGCAAGAGAGATCATCTGACCTGACCTGACCTGACCTCAACTAAGAATATAAAAAAAACTATTCAAAATGATTAGCGGTGTTGATCAAAATTTAAATGAAGAAAATAATTCAGCTATCTGAAAATTTGGAGTCATAGAGAAATAAACACATTTGATGCAAAACTGCAAAAAACAAAACTTGGGAGGTCAAATATTGATTTGTATAGAGTGTGGGTATTTTACATCGAATAAATGTCATTCAAAGATGTATTATAACTGGGAATATTAATACATGTTAAAAAATGATCACAATGTCATCGAAAGTGTTCTGAAAGTTCAAAGGTTCAAATCAGAGAGTTTGCTCGGGTCTGACTCTTGTTATCTTGATGCGGGTCCCGTTTGGACTTTTAACAACAATGGTTCCATCTTGAGTCCAGATTTGGTGTTCTTTGTTGTTGTTCGCTTTCTTTATTTTCCAAAACAACTGGGATCTTTATTTAGTTAAGTTTTCGTTAATGAATATTTTTTGATCGAACTTACGGAGTTTCATCCTTGCGCCGTACACCTTCTCGCGGGCCCGGTAATTGGTAAATTTCACGATGAGGTTCCTGGGCCTGCCGGAGCGCTGGTCGCCTTCCCTTCTGCGAGGAGCTTAACCCAGATGGTGGCTGCGGTCGATGTCGCTGACATCGAGATCGATGTCGAGCTTTTCTCCGCAGACACCTCTTTCCAGCTCATCGTTGTTTTCTCCTTCCTCCTCCTCCGTCAGTCCCGCGAAGATAAGGCAGTTCCTCCTCGTGTACTGCTCGGAGTATATATATATATATATATACTGAATATTGAGTAAAATATTATATACAGGGTGTCTCAGAAAGAATGCAACACCTAAGATCAGGGGCGTCGATCACGGGGGGGATGGGGGGATATTCCCCCCCCCCCCAATATTTCAGGTGGGGGGATGGCCTGTATTATCATCCCCCCCAATATTTGGGGTTCAAAAATATATAATCACATTAAAATTAAGGAGCATTGCCCCCTCTCATGAATGGAAGTTGTTACTATAGTCTTCTTTAAACCACTGTTTGATAATGCTAAACTGCCCAAATCCAAAATATTCCGGGGCTGCGCCCCTGGAACCCCCATTAAGGTTATTTGACCCAGTACCAGCCATGTACTCATTACATAGTTTTATTCAGGACTTCTCTCTTGGCAAACTTTCAGGCGATCCTGGCCCACTGTGCGTTTGCGCTTCGCTCACTAAAATTGAGCTAACTATTCAATAGTTAATTGTATTTCTGGATATTACAAATCCAAAAGCTTCCGGGGGCTTCGCCCCCTGGACCCCCAATAAGCTTTCAGATGTGGGTATCCCTTGACGTATACTATTCAGGGTTCCATCAGGATGATTGCAATCGACAGTATTTATCTATCAGGCTAAAATTCATCCATACTTGGACAGTGCCCTCATCATAACAGGATGCTTGCAATGTGCACTTAATAATCTTCCAATCTCTAAACAGCTAATTCAAAGAATAGTTAACTCTATATTTACATATAGACAACATCTTTATATCTTGATTTTACAAATCCCAAAGCTTCCGGGGGCTCCGCCCCTGGACCCCCAATAAGCTTCCCAATGTGGGTATCCCATGACTGGTGCTATTCTGGGTTCCATCAGAATGCTTGCAATATATGTATCTATCAGGCTAAAGTTCATATTGGACAAAGCCCAGGTCATAACATGATGCTTGCAATGTGCATTTAATAATCTTCCAATTTCTAAACAGCTGAATTCAAAAGCTTTGCCCCCCCCCCCCCCCCCCCCCTCAGCCATAAAAACCCGGGCACGCTGCTGGGTTGTCGCTTCGTTCCCTCGCCAGAGATGGTCAAAATGACGAATCATTCCCCCCAATGGCGAGAAGAAATCGACGCCCTTGCCTAGGATCGTTAATTTCATCAATACCATCGATCAAATGTCACTGTTTTTGTTTGATTAGGTTGAACACCATAAGCATTCATTTGGGGTAAGGCGTTTGGATCATAGGGCCATTTTTCTGAGGCAATGTCGTTTCTTATATTTGATACTTTTTCGTCTCCAGCGATCCTCGGAATATTGAGGCATTTTCGCCCAAAGGCCTCCCATAGAATTAGTTGTACAGACGAATCGCATGACTGCTTTCCCTTTGATAAGGAAGACAATGTTGTGTAATCGAGTACCCCGAATTGGATGGCTCGCATTGTCTTCCTTATCAAAGGGAGAGCATTCATGTGGTTCTTTTGTCCAACTAATTCTATAGGAGGCTGTGGGGCAAGAATGTCTCAATATTCAGAGGATCGCTGGAGATGAAAAGTAGCAAATTTAGGAAACGGCATTGCCTCAGAAAAATGGCCCTAGGATCCAAACGCCTTGCCCAAAATCGTTGATCATGGTATCATTTTGTTGGAAAAAGAATGTTCTACCCACTCAAATAAAAAACTATGACATTTAGTTGATGGTGTTTATGAAATTAACGATCGTAGGTGTTGCATTCTTTATGAGACACCCTGTATAGGTGGTTTTCCCGCTCAAACTCGCAATTGTGTCATTCAAATTGATGAAAGGAGCAAACGAATTCGCGCGATTGCGATTGCCGTAACAAATCAGCATTCAAATTCGTGCATATAGTTGTTCAAAATCACGTTCGGAGCAAACGAATTTGTGCGCGATTGTCATTCGATTTGACACAAAGAGCATACCTTTTCATCAATGCATGACGTGTTAGATTGTATGCACGAAGTTGAAATTTGCCCGCACATTCGCGAATTCGACTGTTCATAAATGATCTTGCGTGTCTATACACGAAATCGATTGCACCTATTCTCAATTTGAAAGACCGAAGCCAAATGTGTGCGTAGCCTTTTGACAAGGCCTCTCGTCTGAGCTGAGTTAAATGCACCGTATAGTATGCACTATGCAGGAATGACTGGAGAGCGCGACTATCACATCGAATGGTTCTGCCGAGACGCCTTTTCCCAACTGGGTTGCGGTCCGTTCAATTCCTCTACCCTATAGGTAGCGACCAATCAGGAAACAGGTTTATCATGTACCTCATGCATCATGCATCATTCCCCCGACGCGACTCGCACGTGCGACGCGCTCTAGCTCACAGCTCAGTGCACATCTGGTACGTACCCAAGAAAGGTCGCAAAATCTAAACATTTATTAAATCGAGTGTATGAATAATCATGAGCCAACCGTGGCTAGGTAATTGCAAAAAGGTGCTCGCGGCTCCGCCACTCGGCTGATAGTCTCCCCCTCGCGTTCAGTCGTTTATGCAGCCATTCAGACGCGAGGCAGTTGCTAAAAGGTTAATGTGTGTGCGGCAAGGCGCGAATCTGAATGACCCTAAATTAATTTGATTGAAAAAAGTATGAATTTGAACGGGAAAACCTATATTAAAGACTAGTGGCCAAGCGCGACGCCGTGCGTGCGCGCATAGGATCTTGTACGCGGGAATGCCTGCTTTTCAGACTTCTAGAGCAGAGTGCCACAGAGAGAGACACAGAGATTGGAGATATATATAGATAGATAGATGCTAACTTAGTTACCAAAACTAATCGTGATTGTTGTGATTAGGTTATACGTATATCATACGTATAACCTATTGATTTCGTTCGAATTTGTATTATTATTATTTATTATTATTTATTCTTCCCAATTTTGTGCGTCGCATATCTCAAGATAAGATGAATCAATGGTCATGAATCTTCAAATGATGATTTATTTATTTTTTATTTATTCATGTTTTCTTTAAAAATACAGGGTAGGCCGTTCAGTAAAAAAAACTGCCTTACAGCGGCGCCCTGTATGATACGTATACATATACTTCGCACAAAAAGTTCCGCAATCGAGGTTTGCGCATTAATAACTTTTATATTAGGTTATTACAATTGATAAATTTGGTATCATTGGAAAGCATGAATTATCCCCTTTACATTGATATAACATTTGCTATGAGTATTTCATCATGGTATGGGCATTGCATCCAAATGTAGGGCAAAGTCAAAAGTGAAATGTTGCAAAATGCACTGATTTTGTCAATATAGGGCCTTTCTTTTGTTTGAAGATTAAAACGTGGCTTGAATGCCTATTACGTTAATACCATTCATGAATTTAGTATCATTAGAAAGCGTGAATCCTCCTCTTTACATTGATATAACATTTGCTATGGATATTTCATCATGGAATGTGCATTACATCCGAATGTACGGCAAAGTAAAAAATGAAATGTTGCAAAATGCACTGATTTTGTCAACAGTGTGCCTTCCTTTTATTTGAGGATTAAAACGTGGCTTGAATGCATGACCACCTCACCCCCATTCAAGTCGGGTGCGGTTCGTTATTCCGAAGGTTCGTTATTCCGAAGGTTCGTTATTCCGAAGGTTCGTTATTCCGAACACGCAAATTTCCTATACCTGAGTGTTCGTTAATCCGAAAATGAAATAGGGTTCGTTAATCCGAACATTTGTTGCATTATTCCGAAGGTTCGTTATTCCGAAGGTTCGTTATTCCGAAGGTTCGTTATTCCGAAGGTTCGTTATTCCGAAGGTTCGTTATTCCGAAGGTTCGCTATTCCTAAAATGAAATCGGGTTCGTTATTCCGAAGGTTCGTTATTCCGAAGGTCCGTTATTCCGAGGGTTCGTTATTCCGAAGGTTCGCTATTCCTAAAATGAAATCGGGTTCGTTAATCCGAAAATGAGTGTGGGTTTGTTATAATGCTATAATTTCATATAAAGAGATAAAATAAACTTAAATGTTTGATTAGTCTGGCCAAGGGAGGGAAAGGGGGAGGGGTATGCTTAATGCAGGCTGTAAATTAAATAAACAAAACACAAACTATAGTATTATAACAAGCCCGATTTAATTTTCGGAATAACGAACCCGATTTTATTTTCGGATCAACGAACCTTCGGAATAACGAACCTTCGGAATAACGAACCTTCGGAATAACGAACCCGATTTTATTTTCGGATCAACGAACGTTCGGAATAACGAACCTTAGGAATAACGAACCTTCGGAATAACGAACCTTCGGAATAACGAACCTTCGGAATAACTGAACCTTCGGAATAACGAACCTTCGGAATAACGGACTGTAACCTTCAAGTCAAGGAAGGCACTCTATTGACAAAATCAGTGCATTTTGCAACATTTCACTTTTGACTTTGCCCTACATTTGGATGTAATGCACATTCCATGAAAAAATATTCATAGCAAATTTCATACCAATGTAAGGGGGAGAATTCACGCTTTCTAATGATACCACATTTATGAATGGTTATAGCGTAATAACAAAGTTATTAATGCGCAAACCTCGATTGCGGAACTTTTTGTGCGAGGTATATATATTTCAACAGTGCTGTAGTCGAGTCCGGACTCGGACTCGCTTTTGATGGTCTCGTGACTCGGACTCGGAGCCGAGTCCCTATGTAAAACATATGGGAACATGCTATTTCGTTGGGGACTCGGACTCGGAACTTGTGGATTCGACTACAGCACTGTATTTCAATATAATGAAAGACAAAAATCTATACATTAAATAATATACAACATCGTAAATTAAACGGAAATACAAACAAAAATACACAAATATATATATATACATCAGCATGCATTCATGAACCCCAATCACCCTACCTAATAAATACATTATAACTGAGTATTATAGTAAAAACCAGTTTGAATATAACAGTAATAATGGGTCATAAATATATACCTATAATATGTTTATTGCACTTCTAATTTTCTTTAAAAAAATACTTAATGAAGAACTAGATTGGATGGCAATAGGAAGATTATTAAATAACGAACTACCTGGATAGACAAATGATCGCTTCATATATTCAGTACGTGGATATGGTAATGTGAGAGGGCTTCTCAGTGTGTATCGAGTTACATAATGAGCGGTGCGCCGTTCTATCAATAATTCAATTATAGTGGATTCAAATTATTTAGAGCTTTATACATGATCACACAATAATGTTATTTTATTCTTTGTTCCACCGATTGCCAATTCAGTGTAGCTAACAAAAAAACACTTAGATGTAAAGCGGTCTACATTTAAAACAAGTATTGCATATCTATTCTGTAATTTCTTTATTAAATTTTACTTTGAGCAGCTCCCCCATGCAGTGTAACAATAATCTATGTAGGGTAAAATGAGTGCATAATATAAATTTATAAGCACTTTATTCGGAACTAAATGTTTCATCCGTCTTATACATGCTATTGACCGTGATATTTTCAGACATATAGTTTCAATATGTTTTGACCAAACTAATTGAGAGTCGAGTATTACTCCAAAATATTTCATATGACTGACATTTTCTAACTCACTATCATTATATTTTATGGAAAGAACGAAGTTACGCAACTCTCTTTTAGGACCAAGATTAATCACTTTACTTTTATCTGGGTGAATATACATTCCATTACACTTAAGCCATTTTACAATTAAGTCTGGATCTGGATCTGAAAAGCTCTATTAGAGCAACACTCAGAACGAGACTGTGAAAGTCGGGGTTGGTCATACCAACTGCATGTGTTTCTGCAGGGCGCTTGAAAATTTGTTTACATTTTCAACTGAGGTTATCTCTTCTGGTAGAGAGTTCCATATTCTTGCCGTATTGGGGAAGAAGGAGTAGAGGTGTGGTTGTGAGTTTGATTGAGGGATAGCGAACTGGTTCGGTTTGGTGCTTCTTGTCGTCATGCGTGTACGAGCTAATGGAGCCTCTTGCATGTGAATGAACTCATTGATGTTCAAGTCAACGTGATTGAATGTTATCTTCTGGAACATGACAAGGTTGCTATGTTGTCTTCTGTTCTGGAGTAGAGGGAGCTTCAGACGTTCCAGCATAGATGTGACTGAACTCGTTCGGCTGTGGTCGTTTGAGATGACTCTGGCTGCTCGGCGTTGGACAGCTTAAATTTTGTCTTTATTTCTCTTGGTGTGCGGGTTCCAGACAGAGCTACAGTATTCAACATGTGGCCTAACAAGGCTTTTGTAAGCTTGAGTTTTTACATTAACTGGTGCATTGCTCAGGTTACGTCGTATGAAGCCTATGATGCTGTTGGCTTTTGCTGAAACAGTATCTACATGCCGGTTCCACCTCATGTCGGAGGATAGGGTGACCCCAATATACTTTTGATGACTTGTTTCAGGTAGAGATTGGCCGGATAAAGTATAGTTGAAAGTGATAGGAGACTTCTTCCTTGTGAATCTCATGATGTTGCACTTTGTGGGTTTGAATCTCATCTGCCATTCCCCCCCCCCCCCCCCCATTTTGCAAGTTTATTGAGGTCTGTTTGTAGGTTACGACAGTCTTTCTGGTCTTTCACTGGGCTGTAGATGAGACAATCGTCCGCGAAGAGACAGACTTTTGATGTTATGTTGTCTGGGAGATCGTTGATGTAGCAAAGAAAGAGCAAGGGTCCCAACACAGTTCCCTGCGGGACTCCGGAGTCTACATGAACAGGCTTGAATGATCTGCCTTGAATGACGACCGATTGTTCACGGTTGGTTAAGAATCTCTTTGCAAAATCCCTTTGCAAATTAATTTTAATTTGAGAATGATCACTATCATTATTAAAGATAACAGTGTCATCCGCATGAAGTGAAATTTTTGATTGGGAACTAAAACTCAATTTACATATATCATTTATAAACAAAAAAAATATGAGTGGGCCAAGAATTGACCCTTGTGGAACACCAGACTGAACAGTTAAATAATTACTTGAACATCCTTGGACTGATACATGATGTTTTCTACTTAAAAGATAAGACTCAAACCACTTATATTCATCATTTCTTATACCATAAAATGACAATTTCGCAAGAATCAAATGTAATGGAATGACATCAAACGCCTTTTTGAGGTCTAAAAATACGGGACCTATTAACTGACCCGAATCCATGTTTTGTAAAAGAAAATCTACTATGTGAGTCACACATGTGGCTGTTGAGTGTAATGGTCTAAAATCAGATTGTTCTTTTGATAAAAAGTTTATTACTATTTAAAAAATCATACACTTGTTTATGCGCAGCCTTTTCCAGTATTTTAGAAAGAATGGGCAATATTGAGAAAATTACTTATTTCGAATGCACCACCTTTGTGTATCGGTGTAATACTTGCAGTTTTAAAATCCATTGGAATGTGAGAGGTTATCAAAGATCAAAGAATGTGAGTTAAAGGAGCTGTAATGTACTCGACAGCTAACTTTAATAATTTAGGATGTAGACCATCCACACCAACCACCTTTTTACTATTTATATTCTCTAATTCATTCCTAACAAATTCAATAGATATTTCTTTAAATTTAAATTCCTTGTCTGTTTGGCATAACGTATCAAGAGCATTTATATCTCTAACACTAGGCGGGGCGCCTTCATTCAATTAATTACTCACTTCATTGAAAGGAATATTTAGTTTGAATGCTATTTCCTCAGCATCAGTAATAATTTTTCCTTTCTATTACCAACTTTACATCCATAGCTCCATTTTTGTTTGGAAGGAGATTCTTCAAAATTTTCTTAAAGGGACTTAGTAACATTGTCCAAATCCTCAAAATAAAATTGTAATTCTAGCGGTTCCTTTATACCTTGTTGTATTCGTATTAACAATAAAATCATGGGACAGCTTTCGGTTTTTCAAATTTCCCTTTCATTACAAAGATATGTCTGATTGAAGTATTTAGATAAGAAAATCTCCGGGCGAGATTTTCATCCCTGTACAAAGTGAATGCAGTGAGTTGGTGAATATCACCCAATATCACTTTGCATTTTCGCTCATTACTTGGCCATACATTGTCCATTTGACCTGAAATTTTCACACAATACCCTGAGGACATATGAGATAACAACAGTATACATTGCATCAACCATTCATCAGTTTTTGCACATCTCAACAAAGTTACTAGATCCCTTTAATGTCACTACCACATTCCAAAAATTAATTTTGATAAATATTTCTTTTCAACTTTTTATTCATGTTGTTAGCTTTATTTCTAAAGCCTTTAAATTTATCCCAGTGACATTGCAATTTAGTTTGATAATATTTCTTTCTAATATAGTGGCGTTCACGTGCTAATATAATATATTCATTAGTTATCCATGGTGCACCATGGCGCTTTCTCCTTACCGAGATAAAAAGGAGCATGAATATTACTCATTTCAACAAATTTAGTTTTAAATTCCATCCATAACTCTTCTACAGAGAAATCATCAGAACACAATTTACTCCAGTCTACTTCAAGTATGTCTTTAATAAATTTGTCCTTATCAAAAAAACAAAATGATCTAAATTTACTTACTTTAGGCTTTAGCAATCTACACGTTCCCTTTAACACTATGTACACTAGTGCATGGTCACTAAAACCTACACATTGCACTCTAGATTGAACAATATTGTCTACATTTAATGTAATTAGCAAATCAATTAACGTACTACTGTGTGAATTGATTCGTGTCGGTTGTTTAACCAATTGCTGCATTTGCATAGATATACATAACTCTTTTACTTTTTTTGATAGTCCATTTTCTGTTAGTATATTACAATTAAAGTCTCCTAATAAAATTACATTATTTGAGAACGACAATACATTTTCTATGGTATTTTCTAAATGTAAAAAAAAAAGATTATGTTCATTAGGTTTCCTATATGTGACAGCAACAACTAGTGAACTTGCATTTGACTTCTTGATCTCCAACCACATCAGTTCCAATTCATTGGATTCTAAATCAAATCTTCTTATGTATGTGTATTTGTCTTTAACATAACATCCAACTCCGCTACCTAATTGTCCTCTGTCTCTTCTTTCAAATGTATACCCCTGTATTGAGATCATATTATCTGTTATATTCTCATCCAACCACGTTTCTGATAAACATAATTATTCAGGATTATTAATAAGAAGCTGCTTTAAATCTATAACCTTGTTTCTTAAACTTGGTATATTTAGTGTGCAATTTGTATACCTTTATCAACTGGGAATTCCAAACTATTAGTACCATCTCGCCTAAATCACCTTCGTGAGGATCTGCTATCACGTGTATGCTTTCATTATTACCATCGTCTAAATCACTAGATTCCTCATCTCTAAAAGGCATATATAAAAATAAACATTTTGTACATTCCCAATTTTCAAATTTGTTTTGTATACATTCATACTGTTTTTTCAATACATGACCACAATTTATATGAACCCATTTCAGGCATGTTGTACATAATAATGCTTTCTGGTTTTTCCTAATAGGTTTTTCACAACAACTACACGGATGTTTTACCATTCAACATACAACATTCAACATAAATACTAAAGAAAAGTAACAACAATTTTACTGCTAACACGATACAAAATTAATAATACTCGGTACTAGTTTCAAAACGTTAAAAATTAGCCCTTTCTGGAAACTAAGTTCATAGAAGATTACATAATTGTATTGATGCAATTGTGTTTGTTTATCTAAAATGAGTAGTCTTGAGTCATTTATTTTGTGCTTTGTCAGCTCTCGAGTGCACTGGTATCTGTTGAAAGTTACAGTTTATGAGTATATTGATTAATTGTTAGAGTTTACTGATTTCAAGTTCACAGATACCTGAGTGAATATCGAACTTCACAGAGCTCTGAGGTCTTCATGGCAGGTGATCAGTTTCTTCACTGTGGTGTGAGCAGTTGACGGCAGCGCAACAAATACCCTGCCATCTGTTGACCATGCCGCTGCTACCTTCTTGTCTTTGAACTTTTTGTACGCCTCCTGGAGAAGAGCACGGCTTTTAGGGGTCAGGTCTTCCTGTATTGTGATGCCAGATGATTTGAGCTTTCGACGGTTCATCAAGAGCTCCTGTCGTTTTCGGTGTTCCTTAAGCTTCACGATGGTCGGGCGTTCTCCTTTCCTATTGGTGGCATTGAGTGCCCCGACCCGATGACTGGTATCGATGTCGGTGCGCTTTCGGGGAACGCCGATCTTTCTCGCAACTTCCACAACTACGTCATCCGCAGATTCGTTTTTCGAATCCTGGATTCCGAAGATTCGGATCGATTCACGCCTGGAGTACTGTTCCAAGCTGTTAATCTCATTCTCCAGCTTTTGGATGAGGTTGGCTTTTTCTTGTAGCTTCTTCTGGAGGTTATTGATGTGGACTGACTGCTCCTTCAGTTGGTTTTCGGCATCGAGAATCGATGCCTCTGCTTTCTCTACTGTGGTGGTGCATTCCCTGATTTTGTTGAACAGCTCGTCGTAGGTCTTGGTGACTCGAGTGTCCGTTTTTCGTCCCTTCTTTTCGATGTTGTCAACTATCTGTGTTGTCTCTTCCATCTCTTGTTGTACGAGTTCAAACAGCGCCTGTTTGAAATCATCGTTGGCGATCAGTTCTTTCACAATTTGAGATATCTGTTTCTTATGAGGTGCCATGTTACGTTAGTAAGGCCTGTACTAAGATCGCACTTTCAATGGGACACCGTGATTGATTGTTGACAGTGGTTTCACAAAGGTGTGTGGTTCAAAAGGTTTTTGCTCGTGTGCATTTGACCAATTCGCGTGCCCGAACGCTGTGGATCTGCGTTGATTTCAAACAAGAACAGTCTTTCAGCGATCGAGATACAAACGTTTGAACATGTGGGACTATGATGAATGATGAGCGACGACGAACTTTCAAGTCATTGACAAAAACTGCATCAAATGTCACATTTCCAGAAATTAGGCAATATACTACACATCAATGTAACTTACATGTTCTTGGTATTTACAATGTTCAACTAAATTCTTCTGCTAAGTCAACAAAACGTTAATTATCCGTAGACATTGGTCATTCCTCCGTTCACACGTATTTTCACAGGTCAAACTTAGATCTGTGTAACTTTTCTAAGACGTCACATCTATGTCAAATTTCAATAATCATCATAAAAATTATCTCAGTCATGCATTATCAATTTCAATTCAAATTTGGCATCAATATTAATCAGGTCAATAGTCAACGTTCTAGCTTACGCACACTTGGAGACGCGCGCGTACGCGTCCGTCAAATGAAAAAAAAAAAAAAAAAATCAAACATTTTTCAAAACCCCAACCCAAGTAATTTACTATATGTTTTAGACAAAAATTTCCGCGCGTGCGCGTCGGCGCGCGCGTTTTTGCGCGCGTAACGCGAATAAATAAGAACATTTTCGTTTTTTCACTTGTTTTGCAATCCTGATACATCGCTTAACGCACCCTATCATTTTGATTCTTTGTTTACTTATAATAACGGAGTACGCGCGCGTCAAAGTCAAAATTACGCGCGCACACAAATTCGCAAAATATGGTAAAATCATACTTTTTTTATTCGGCGATAACCCTAGTTTTTTTAATATTCGGAAAGATAATGAGTTGTAGATACGAATTCATATCTCATTTATGCCAAGTAAATGTTATGACGTCATCATATTGAGGGTTACAGTTGAAAATGCAAATTATAACCGATTTGAATCGATTTTGAAATCGATCACAGCGGACTTTTGACCATATCTCGCTTAATAATTCTCCATCGATTTTCTCCCAGATTCGGATATGTTGTAGCCGAGGTTATGCTCTAAAAATTGTGAGGTCTCAACTATCCAACAATATGAATTTACAAACTATAGTGTGTCTCTATACAATTGTGATAAGTCTGCCGCGCGTAACGCAAATGAATAAGAAACATGTCGTTTTTACACAGGATTGGCGTCCTGGTACCATTCCTCAACACACTTTATATAATTGTGTCATTGTTGACTCATAATAACGGAGTACGCGCGCGTCAAAGTCAAAATTACGCGCGCACGCAAATTGGCAAAATATGGTAAAAACATACTTTTTTTTATTCGGCCGTAACTTTTTTTAAAGTCCATAAACCCCCAACTTGTTTTCAATATTCGGAAAGATTATGAGTTGTATACGAATTCATTCCTCATTTATGCCAAGTTATTGTTATGACGTCATCATATGGAGGGTTAAAGTTAGAAATGCGAATTTTAACGGATTTTAATCGATTTTGAAATCGATCACAGCTTATTCTCGCTTACTCTCCATCGATTATCTTCCATATTTCGAGATGTTGTAGCTGAGGATATGCTCTAAAATGAATTAGGTCTCAACTATTAAAAACGATAGGAATTCAAGAACTATAGTGTGTCTCTATAAATTATGATTAGTCTGCCGCGCATCAACATTATCTTGTATTGGCAATTGCAGAGTGCAATCTTTTACTCGAATCATATACCATTATTTTGTTCAATTTGTTATTTTTAAAATCATCCTTTTAGTTTTATCATAAACAATCGATACGTATCACCTTAATTCGTCAAAGTGACGAATTATCATTATCGTTAACATCATCATCATCATCATCATCATCATCATCATCATCATCATCATAATTTTTTGTTTTGTATTACCATTTTCAGGTCGCCTACGTGATATTCCTGCTCTTAATGAGTTACGTAATGCTCTTCCAGTTCCGGGCTAACGTCACGGTTTATGAGATGGTCCTCATCATCTGGGTGGCGAGTTTCCTTTGTGAAGAAATCACACAGGTGAGACTCATAATGTCGCAATCACACATCCCCGTAAACTATTGCCGTAAGGGCTAGGAAAAGGAATTTTGATACGATTATTTGTACGGCGCCGTAAACACCCCATAATACACGGGCCCGGTATAAAGCCACGAAATGGCCACGGAATATCAACGTCAGGCATTCAACCACTTCCGTACCAACACCCAAAATAATATTCTTATAAATGAAAGGTTTTAGTAGTTCATTCCACCAAGAAGTTCAGAAAAATAGGTTTCCAGTCAATTGATTGGCGCACTCGCAATCTTTTGGCACATACGGAACCATGATGCCCTAATTGCTCCGTAAAGTGTTGGTGATTAATTGTATCGTTTATGAATTACACAACCATTTGCAAGATGTTGGACTTCTATTATTGTTTGGTGGTCCCCTTTAAAAAGCCACGTCGATCAACAGGGCTGATTTTACGTGGCAGAATATTGAACATTATGAATTTGCAGCTCTGCCTTCTCGTATAAATGCAATGTAGCCATAGTGACTGTAACGTACTGCCACGCATATAATTATGCCGTCATTCCCACGGAATAGTCATTTTACATTTACAGGAATGTGTGACTGCATTTTTTGTTTACATACAAAATGTCATGTAGGTCCAATTTATTTATTTATTTATTTTCCGAAACATAAGTAAATACAAAAGATTCGGAGGGATGGCCCAATCAGCGCCGTCTATGCAGACATTGCTGTTCTACCATGGGGTCCCTTAACAACAATATACTAACAATAATTAACAACAATTTACAATAATTAACAGTAATTAACAATATAATACAAAATGAATTTCAACAAACAATTAACCATTAACAGCAATTAACAATAACTAACAATGAATTTCAACAATTATTACGTACAAATATATTACAATTGCCTCAGCAGCAGGCCTATCTTAAAGGGGAAGGAGTTCAATTTTGGTTTAGAGGGCGCTTCAATACATAATTTTACAAATGGTTATAATTATGGATATTTTAGCCGTCTCGGAAACGATTTTGACTAAACAAAGTTGATTCTGTCATCAAAATATTGTCTTCTTCCCGATTTTACACTCAGTTTTTCATTACCTCACATAAAATAATTTCTTGAAGCGCCCTCTATACCAAAACTGAACTACCCCTTTAAGCTTCTTGATGTTTACGAGATGCGTTAGAAAATCTTAGACAGGTAATGTCCTCTTTGAATAATTTGCACTGGAAAATTCATGAGGTTGATATTCATTAGCAAATTTCTTCCATTTGCTTCGGGTGACATTCTCAGAAGTTATGTGTGCATGGAGATTATATTAAGCCCTAGCAGCCGACATTAAGCGAACTTCCGTACTATAATACTGTCCCATCATGCAATGCGATGGAAGAACTGGGAAGGCATGTTGTCATTAGTCACAAAGCATGCTGCTTTCGCTACCTTATTTATATTTCTTTGTATGTCCATACTTCTGTGATGGCATCTTTCAAATGTACGTATAGTAGTTTGTATTTTGTTATTTAATTTTACTACGCAATATAGTGTGCTGAACATTCCTTTTATTTTCAATATCTAACAGCGCATAGAGACATATATGCGCGTATACGACATTATTATTATTATTATTATTATTATCCTTATTAGAATTATAATTGCAAACAGATTGAAATAAGCTCTAATTTAAATATTAATACCCACTTAGTTCATGTACGACGGGGGTGCGGACTACCGGAGGAAGTGGCAGGGGTACATCCAGAACAATTGGAACAAGGTGGACATGCTCTCTCTCCTCCTCTTCTTCCTGGGCATCCTCTTGAGATGCTTTCCTTCCGTCTTCCTTGAGACGGCCCGGATTGTCCTCTGTCTCAGTCTCATCCTCTTCTACACCAGACTCCTTCAAGTCTTTCTCTGCTCCAAGACCATGGGGCCTAAAGTGCTCATGATCGCCCGGATGGTAGGCAGCAAATTATCATGTATACGAGTTGGGTAGAGGGGTAGGGGGCTCCTGCCAGTGGCGTAGCTTGTTGGGGGGGGGGGGCTACAAAAGCAATACAAAACATTTATAAGTGGACCATTGTTTTGGAAAAAATAAAGACAAATATAACATGTGGCCTTATCCAATAACATGGAAGAGAACATTTTAAAAAGCAAACCATACTTCTATGAGTACGATGAAAACTACCAGACATTAAAGAACCACTAGCAATGCTAGAGATGCAAGAGAGTTTGTTTGATCAAGACATTTTATTTTTGCACAATCTACTTACTAATTTGGATTTGACGTTTCGAACATCTTTTACGTTCTTCCTTTATAAGTTGATTAATTCAGAGTTTTTTCGACAAAATTACTAGATTTTTAAAATAAAAACTCACTTGGCTCTTTTCCTATGTTCAAAGCTCACCGATCTGTTGGTTTTCATCGGAATAATCTTCATCTTCATGTTGGCATATGGCATTGCGTTCTACGCCATCCTCTACCCGAACTCGCCGGCCGGCACTCTAGACGTCATCCGAACCATCCTGTTCCGTTCATTCTTTCAGATCTTCGGCGAGCTGTTCATTGATACGGTTTTACAAGGTAGTATTTTATTGATTGATTGATTGATTGATTGATTATTGATTGATTGATTATTGACTAATTGATTGATGGATTGATTGATTGATTGATTGATTGATTGATTGATTGATTGATTGATTGATTGATTGATTGATTGATTGATTGATGAATGGATGGATGGATTGATTGATTGATGTATTCATTGATTGATTGATTGATTAATTTACTAATCATTACATTTATTAATGTGTTAATATATCTATTTATTGATTTATTGATTTATTGATTAATTGATTGCTTCATTAACACATTTTCAACAAGTTTTCTAAAAAAACAATGCATTAAAGTGAGTAGGGATTATAGTAGGGATCAGGTTACAAAGCCAAGTCACTTATATATTCGCCAATTACTAGGTGACGATGAGTGCACACGCAACGCTACCCTGATCGCCCAGGGCCAGGCACCGTGCCCGGAGAACGCCTGGACTGGAATTTTGCTGCTGGCTGGTTACCTCCTCATCAGCAACATGCTCCTACTCAACCTCCTCATCGCCATGTTCAGGTAATGGCACTTCCTACTTAAAGTGATATTTTAACTGTATATATTTCCCCAAAATGATAGTTGAGATTTCAATCATATTATACCAATATCATTGGAAGATTCTTGAGATTGATATGTGAGACCCGGGTTTGGGGGGGGGGGGGGGGGCACTCGAATGATATTTTGGCGGGGTTGTGACTCAGGCAACTTCAAAACGGGGGTCTAGGGAACGGATGAGAAGGGGGAAAATAGGGTATTGGGAGCGGGCTATAGAGTCTTTGAGCGGCTACTTTTTTCCTCATTATAGGTCTAAAACGGTCGAAAGCGTATACAGACGCTTTAAAATTCAATATTGAATATTTCCATAATGAGGGAGACATTTGAAAAATCAAAACCCATTTCATTCATACCAAAAGCCAAACAACAAGGTACAAGATAAGTGTGAAAGCTCCAATTGATTGTGGTTGAATTTTAACAAAGTTAATGGATCACTTTAACTTCATAATCACCATGATCAGGTATAGTCAGTTATCAATCAGGCGCAAGATCTGTTTTCCAATCTTTTAAAAAAGATTGGAAAACGGCTGGCTGACGGCTGATCTTGGACCTCCGCCGACCGAGGCCGTAAAATGTCCCCCCCCCCCCCCCGTGCACACGTTTAAACACATACACAATTAAACACACACACATACACACACACAATCGCACACACACACACACACACACACACACAAACATACACATGCAAAATGTTTTTTTTTAATGATTTTTATTCCTCCAAATTATTTAACATTTACAATTGAATATAGGCTACATACTATACAAAATATACATATACAATTATACTAAACGAAAGTAGAAATGGTTACCTTACATACATAAACAATTACAAATCAACTTTATATTCAATTTTCTGACATCATGGAATAAACCTAATGGAGGTTATATAACTAAAACAAATAAAAGGAACTAAAACATGCTCATTTACCTACCCCCCCCCCCCCCCCCCCTAAGCCCAGGAAAACCCCCATCCCCACCCAACCACTGATCACACACACCAAAACACACACACACACATACACACCTACACAACAATCCGAGGACCACCTTTCACGTGCATATTCTATTAGTAGTCCCGGGTCCAATTATGAACCTGTGGTACACCTTCCTTCATCACCATCACTTATCGTCCATCACCATCATCATCCTCATTTATCATGACCATCCATCACCAATATCAGTGCCGTCCATGATCACGCTCCATGCATGGCCATTTACCGCCACAGATGGCGTTATTCCACCAAGGGCACCGGAAAATTCCAAACTATGAATGCGTGTTTCTCATAGGCGTGCCATCAAAACACACAAAAAAGAAAACACACATTATTTCCGGCACTTTAGTATTAATAGCTTATAATGAATAGCGCCATCTATAGATCACTTTGCACGCAAAATAAGCGGTAAAAAATGTGGGGACCGGGATTTCGGTCCCGACTTTTTAAAATGTCCCGAGTTTAATTGTGTGTTTTCATGCAGTAGTCCCGACTCTGTGGTGAAGGTCTGTACACACACACACACACACACACCATGCAGTATCGAAACCATTTATGGCATGCATGCTTCCGATATATCCGGAAGTACGATCGTGCCGCACCGCGCTAGCTATAGGTACCTAGTGCGTGCAATTCAACGTGTGTGTGCATGACTTCGACCGACGATTACGAGCACAACATTGAAAACAACGAGAAATATTTTGTTTTTATAATTCATTCTGATTGCGGATTCTTCGAGGAAATTTGGTTCGCCTAAAGGATATCTTCGATGGTAAGAATAATTTGTTTCGATTTCTCTGTCCAATTTTGAACTTAGTGTTACTTTTAATTTATAAAAAAACGTGGAAAAACTCATTGACATCGTATTTATTTGTGGGATACACGCCCGACCCGGCCCACACCCTGCCTACTCGCGGGCGCTGCTGGCCAAGCCGCAAATAAGATATGCGGCCGATGAAATATACATTATGATCAGGCGCGCCGGAAGCAGTTTTGGATTGGGGGGGGGGGGGGGCAAAACCCCAAGGGGGCTCACAATTCGTGTGTGTAGGGGCTCATGCCCAACCATTCTGAGGTTGCCAACTTTGAGCCATATGTGAGAGTGGGACATTGCGAGGGAGCGAAGCGACTGACCGGGGGGAGGGTGTGGGAGGGGGGTGTCGCCCCTCCCATGGTAGGGAGCTTTAGCATTTTTGGACTTGCAATTGTGCAATCTGGTGCATACCTAGATAGGAAATTCGGCTGTGTTTGGGAAAGCGTGATATGATTTGATCGACCAGAAAGTTTTAATATATTTTTCACGTAGAAAACAAATAATTAACACACTAATACATAATTATGTACCCCAAAACACACACACAACAACATAAACCATTATTATGCAACATTATGTATGATCCAACAACACACAGCCAATGATGAGTCCCGAGGGAGCGAAGCGCCTGAGGGCTGGGGCAGGAAGAGAGGGGGAGGGTTTGGGAGGGGGTATCCCCCTCCCACGGTAAGAAAGATTTTGCATTTATGGACTTGAAATTGTGCAATCTGGTGCATACCTAGATAGGAAGTTCGGGCTTAAGATTAACTGGGAAAGCGTGTTACGATTTGATTTATTTTTCACGAAGAAAACACACATACATATTGTATTTAGTGTCATACACAGTTCCAACATAAACCATATGGCGCATGTATGATCCAACAACAGGGCCTACAGCTAATAATGAATCCCGAGGGAGCGAAGCGACCGAGGGCTTGGGGCAGAGCCAGAGGGGGAGTGTTTGGGAGGGGGTATCCCCCTCCCGCGGGGAAGATTTTGCATTTATATACTTGAAATGGTGCAGTTTGGTGCACTTCATGCCATACCTGTGAAGGAAATTTAGAATCCGAGTTCAACAAAAAAGTAATAAAATGTCTATGCTCTCATCAGATGTTTACAACAAACTGAGATAATCTGTTCGCGCGCGAAGTGCACAGCGAAAATTGAAAATGGATGTATAACTCTTTTTTGAACGTTAGCTCATCCATTTGATTGTGTCTTTCCCACTCTTTAAAAAAAAAAAATTGGGAGGGGGGTGGCTTTTTTTGGGGGGCAAAATTTCGTTTTGCCCCCCGCCCCCACTTTTTGGATTGGGGGGGGGGGGGGGGGGGCGGCCGCCCCCCTGCCCCCCCCCCCCCCCCCCACTTCCGGCGCCTATGATTATGATATAGATATGAATAGGGTGGAACGAAAAATAAAATGTTATCAGTTTGTTTATTATTTTACGTTGCTCGTTACCATGTTTTGTGAAGATAATTCAATAGACTGTTTTGTTGTGGTTGTGTAGAGTTATTGTTAAGTAATATAGTGACTTAGGGTGTTTCCAAACTAACAATCAGACGTTTTCTGAACGTTCTAAACAGGTACAAAGTTAGTTATTTGGACGTTTTGTGAAAACGTTTTTAAAACGTGTTTTTGTGGAAGGTTGAAGACGTTTTTAGAACGTTCAAAATGGACGTTTTTTAAACTTTGTCTAAACGTTAGAAAAAACAATAAAAAAACCTTTTATGTATTTGCTTTCAAGTGCAAGGACCAGCAGAAAACTTGTCGGACGATGGAGACGTTTTAAGAACGTTTTAAAAACGTTTTAAGAACGTTAAAGAACGTCCAGAAAACTTACAAGCTTACACTTTTCAAGAAAAAGAAAGGTGGAATGTTTGTATGTTTCCTACACATGACACCCTTATACAATTGATATGTATTTCCATTCTATATTCCTAAACATTTATCCTAGCTCTTATCCAAATCCTAATCCTAAACTTATCATCCTAACACATTACCTATATCATAAGTCGGTTAAAGGGGTAGTTTAGTTTTGGTCGAGAGGGCGCTGCACATCACAATTTCTTTGTGAGGTAATGAAATACTGAGTGTCGAATTTGAGAGAACATGCAATTTTAATGTAAGAATAAACATTATTTGGTCGAAATCGGTCCAGAAACGGCTGAAATATCAATAAATATATCTGATCTTATAATTATTTGAGGCCCAAATAATAAGATGATTTTTTCAAATTTTAAAAAAATGCTTACACTTTTTAAAAATTGTTCAAAAGCGTTTTTTAAATAGTTGTTGATGATCTATCTACCTAATCATTATTTCAATAAAAGATCACATGCATAATTTTCAATAAAAATGGTTGAAACCAATGCCTTTTTAACCCTCTTGTGTTTTAATGGTTCTTTTTGTAATGATAACGGGCGTTTTACATAGTCGTTTGTAATTTTGTATACCTTTCGAGCATGGGTGAGTAATAACTATTAGTTTATAATGTTACTATCCCCGGTTTGGGGTACTAAAGTTCAGCCTTACCAAACCTGTACTACCCCTTTAAGTATATACACACCTCTTCATAATATGTGTATTTTGTAATGGTTAGTATTTTCCGAGAGTTGGTTCTGGAATAATTAGCCTTCAAATCATATTCATAACTACATATACAGGTCTCATTTATAGATTTTTAAATTATATACAACAACAAGGGCATGATAATTATGTTTTCATTATCAATAATTACAAAATGTATTTTGTTTATAGAAATTTTACATTTCACTTATGATCGTTTATAATCGATCATGTATTCCCCGATAGCAAAATGCCTGGTAGCTATTCAAACAAAGTTAAACACACGCGGCAATCGGCAATTTTTTTTATTTATATTTTTATTTTCAATGTGTGTTGAACTTTGATTGAATAACTACTAAACTACCTGGGATTTTGCTATCGGGGAATACATGATCGATTATAAACGATCATAAATGAAATGTGAATTTCTATAAACAAAATACATTTTGTGATTATTTATAATGAAAACATTGTCATCATGTCCTTGAAACGGAAACAGTCCGATGTTAGCACCTGACAAAATGATGCGCTTATGCCCATACAATAAAAAGCCTGCAATTATCAGAAACTATTACAAATTAGTCACATAGGTTTGCTTTCGCGTTATTTTTACTTTATATTTTCAGGTTTCATTTTGCTTTTCCAGATAGTTAAATGTACTATTTTGAGGAAACTTAGTAAACAAAAAATAATCCAGATGCGTTGTATGAAAGTATCCCCTCAAGAGAAAGTGCAGTATATAGGTATTCCAATTATTTCGTTGCACCGCTCACACTCGTGTCGTAACATTCTGTTTCTATCTTTTCCCTTGACATTGATACTTACGATATCCATTTTCTTTATCATTTCCCTCAAACATTATACAGGGTGGCCCAAAAAACGGAACGGGGCACTTCCCAAAATATAGTAACAAATGTATTATGTCCATCGGATAGGGCGTCTTTTTCAATGAACAACGACACCAAGAACAGTCAATTTGGTCATGTAGTTTTTGTTTTAGAGCGCTGTGAGTGACACCATGTCAGGTTCTCTTTTTTGTCAATTTTTAACAAGCCAGTGCGTGATACATCGCACGTACCGCCTTTCATAGCGTTGATAACGCGCGCCATTGTTAGTGTGCACTCAGCCGTGTGCCGAGAGAATAGGCATGATCGATCAATGGTATTACGGGCAGGGAGTGCATATTAACTGGCGCCGACTAGGTACAAATTTACACAAATTGGTACCTGACATGGTCTCACTCGCAGCGTCCTTAAACAAAAACTACACGACCAAAATTACTGTTCTTGGTATTGTTTTTCATTGGAAAAGACACCCTATCCGATTGACATAAACATTTTGGTACTATATTTCGGGAAAGTGCCCCGTTCCGGTTTGTTTGGGCCACCCTGTATTACTTTCGAATTTCGATATCAATTTGTCTCTATCATTAAATCCCTCGATAGTTATACCTTTTGACCACAGTTCAACAGAACGCGGATGCGGTGTGAAAGAACTACCGCATCGAGATGATTCACGAGTATGCCACACAAGCCAGACTTCTAAATATTTGCGCCTCAATGTCTTTCTGCCATCTTGGTTTCCAATTCGATTTCTTTCTTTTAATTCATTTTCTGTTCCCGCGATAGTTATACTTTCAACCAATTTCAAGATAACGCGGATAACCTGTGGGAGTACTACTACATCAAGATAATTCACGAGTATGCCACCAATCAAGACATCTGTGTATTTGCGCCCCAATTTGCTTCTGCAATATCGGTTCTCTCAATTCCATTTCTTTCTTTTCATTTCTTTTTCCCCCCGTGATAGTAATACTTTCAACCTAGTTCAAGAGAACACGGATTCCCTGTGGAAGTACTACCGCATCGACATGATTGACGAGTATACCACCAAGCCAGACTTCGTTGTCCCACCATTCACCATAGTGCCGAATCTCTACAGGCTTTTCCAATTCCTCCGATTCAAAGGCCCCTGCTCCAGAAAGAAGAAATACCAACCTCGGAGTTTTGATGGTAATACATTTTTCTCGTTTTGATCATGCTGAAGTTTATTAACACAAAAAAAAAAAAAAAAGCAAAGATCGGAAAATATATTTACAGGCCCCTTCGAGTAGTAGCCTATTCAAAGGCCAGTGCTCCAGAGAGAAGTTTGACCGACCTACAAGTTCTAATGGTAAGATATGTTGTGTTTCCATCGTACCCTTCGAGTCTTATTTAAAAGGACCATGCTCCGGAAGAAAATTTGACAACCGTAGAAATTATAAGGGTAATTTTGATCATGCTTTGCTAGTATTTGATATACAGAGTGTATAAAAAAAAGGTACTCGAAGTTCAAAGGTCAATAATTTCAAAATGATACATTCTCATAATGTCAGGTGTAGATGTAAAGAGTAACTAGTCAGGTTTAATTTGATATCTTTCCCGAATCAGAAAAGTCACGCGTCGCTGAGTTCTTAGTTGTTGAAGGTGACAAGTGCAAAATCCACTTTTTGCAAGTTTTGGCTTATGAATGGATTCCTGAAATGGTGCCACACTTACATTTTGGGAATTTGTTTATGTTTTGTGGCTGAAACACCCAACTCGTGTCGATTGCGGCCCTAAAAATCGTCCAGTTCACGAGGACATGTACACACCGTGTTCTTTTAAATATCCCAAAAGGAAGAAGTTAAGTAGTCTTAAATCAGGGGACCTCGGTGGTCATTCCATCTCATGACTGATCGCAATAACCCGTTCCCCGCAGAGTTCCCCTATTAGTAGGGTTGTTGAGGGCCAAAAATATGGGTGTTCACTGCAATTTGGGGTACGATTGTTTTACTTAGCACACATATTCCTCAGATCAAAAGAAGAAAACTCATCCAAAGAGACACTCTGTATCTATGCAAATTAGGCATAATTTCCATAATTTATGCAAATGTGTTCATGGGAATAGGATATTCTATGACAATGGTGTTTTTATTGAGATATTTGAGATAATAACATTTGGAAATAGATGACCTAGGGTATATCAAGGCCAGTGGATCAATCTAGCAGATTATTTTAACCTTTGGTGGCCATCTAGTCCCCTCAGGACTTGACAGGAATTTAGTATTTTTGTCTTACTTTTGAACTATTCATGGTACAAACATGTTTGATGTGTCCTATTTTAACACTTGTATGGATGTCTGTCGACTCATCCTTGGAATAAACTAAGAAGAATCATCAAAAGAAACATACTTTATCTATGTTAATTTGCAAAATTTGCATAATGTTTGAATTAGTGCACAAAAATGTGATATATTATGAAATTGTAGTCTTTATAGAAATAATGTATGTATTAACTTATGCAAATTGATGAACTAAGGTAAGTTAAAGAAAGAAATAATTTGAGCAGGGTTATTGTCAGCATTGACAGCCATCTTGTCTCACAAATTCAAGATGACCGCCACAGGAATGTTCAAACCATGATCAAACGTGTGTGATATGTCATTTAATATCAGTTCATTGTTATCAGAATCAATTATGTACACATCCTACAATCAAAAAGGGAAGATTCACCTAATGAGACTCCATCTATGTAAATTAGCCTAATTTGCATAGATTCAGAGTGTCTCTTTGGATGAGATTTCTTCTTTTGATCAAGAAATATGTTCTCTCAATCATCCCAATAAAAACACAATTGTTATGGAATATACCATTCATATTAATAAATTTGCATAAATTATGGAAATTAGGCTTAATTTGCATAGATACAGAGTGTCTCTTTGAATTAATTTTCTTCTTTTGATCCAAGGAATATGATCTCTCAAATATATCAATAAATACACCATATTTATAGATATCCCATTCCCATGAATACATTTGCATACATTATGGAAATTAGGCCTAATTTGCATAGATACAGAGTGTCTCTTTGAATGAATTTTCTTCTTTTGATCCAAGGAATATGTTCTCTTTCAAATAATATAAAACCACCATTTTCATGGAATATCCCATTGCCATGAATAAACTCGCATAAATTATAAAAATTAGGCCTAATTTTTTCATAGATACAGAGTGTCTCTTTGGATGAATTTTCTTCTTTTGATCCAAGGAATATTTGTGCCAAGTAAAAAGAATCGTACCCCAAATGCAGTTACGGACCCGTTAACCACCCTACTATACAGGGTGGCCCCCAAAAAACGGAACGGGGCACTTCCCAAAATAAAGTAACAAAAACTATTATGTCCATATGATAGAGTGTCTTTTCTAATTGAAAAATGATACCAAGAACAGTCATTTTTGGTCGTGTAGTTTTTGTTTTAGGGCGCTGTGAGTAACACCATGGCCCCGTTGCAGAAAGAGTTACGATTGATCGTAAGTCCCAAAATTGATCGTAAATGGCCTTAGTGCTCGTATCTTACGATCAATCCAAAATTTACGATCAATCCTTGTTGCAGAAAGAAGTTACGATTGATATTAATCGTAACTATTGGTCGTAAGTTTTAAAATTGATCGTAACTTTACGATATGTAAAAAGGTGTCGTAACTTTACGATCAATCCTAGAAGGGGATGGACATGGACAAACATACCAACATACACACTCATTCAAGCACATAAATACAGATAAAACTCATCCTCATAAAACAGATAATCATACAGTGTTACACATTGATGCATAATTTCATACATACATGCAAAACACACACATACATGCATATATCCACACACACACATACATGCATATATCCACACACACACATACATGCATATATCCACACACATACATGCATATATCCACACACACACACATACACACACACACACACACACACACACACACACACACACACACATACATCCAGTCAAACCTTTCTCAGCCTCTTGTCTATACCAGCAAACCTGTCAACAGTGATCACTAAACTGATAAATAAAACAATGGTATTAATCTATTTGTAGAGGACACCTAATTACAGTGGCAACTTTTCTTGTTACTCTTCAGTGGTCATTATACAGTACTAAGGTTTTGACTATATAAAACCGTAAAGGCCTGT
Source organism: Echinarachnius parma (assembly GCA_037951105.1). Classification (NCBI taxonomy): domain Eukaryota; kingdom Metazoa; phylum Echinodermata; class Echinoidea; order Clypeasteroida; family Echinarachniidae; genus Echinarachnius; species Echinarachnius parma. The sequence continues at coordinate 32,376 of JBAMJV010009666.1, forward strand.
ATAGAAACAAAGGGTAATGCTTTACTTGACTGAGAATGAAATAGCCAACAAAGTGCATGTATTTTTATTCTTCCAATTTTTAATCCAAAAAGAATACACATATGACTTTCGATTCATTCCATCAAATAGAATGTTATCATTTTGCAGTGAAATGAATACATTCTCTAATGACTATGCAGTCTTTTTTTCCAAGATAAAATCATAATGATACAAAGCAAGAATACTAGGCTATGTAGAGCACTATTTAGACACCCATTATATATTATTAATCAGGTGCAGTTAGAAACCCATACAATAATCTTTTGCACCATATCAACTACCCAGGGAGAATATTGAATAATAATAATAATAATAATAATAATAATAATAATAATAATAATAATAATAATAATAATAATAATAATAATAATAATGGTGGCTACTTTAATATAGCGCATGTTCCGTCTTTCGACGCTCGCGGTGCATCACTTTACCCCGGTCATCGGATACATGCACTCAATTCAGCACACAAAGTGCACTTTGTCCACTCCCTGGGGAGCATTCCAGCTAGGCAACCTCGTAGGTGCACACAGTGCTACGTAACTCCGTTCCATCCTTCCGGGTGCCCATTTATAGTTATACACCTGGGGTCGAGAGCAGCAAATGTGGATAATGTTCTTGCTGAAGGAAAATCGCGATGGGCATACCTTGGGTTCGAACTCGGGACCTCATCATTGGAAGGCACGCACTCTACCAATCTCGCCACACCACGTCTTGCCAACCCTTCTTGCTCGGTCATCCTTCTCCAGCTTGGGCGGATCCCTTCTTCGTCGTCTTCTACCCGGGGGAGTCCACCAAGAGTTTGGTTTGCTAGGTAGCCCAGCAAATTCAGGCGTCTACTGCGGACATGGGAGGCTGCTTGATGAGCTGAAATATAATACAAATCATGAAAATAAAAACAAAGCTGTGCTCAATAGATTGTAAAATATAGTATACACAGTCTAGTTACCTAAACCACATTCAATGACACACAGTTTCATCATTCAGATTTGTAAGTCTTGTTCCCACGGTCAATGTCTTGCACGTATCACCTTGAAATGCCACGGTACTAGCTGTCACAGAGATAAAATACTAATTAAAAGCATATTTTGTTTTTGGTCACATCATATCCAATCCATGCTCACCTGCAAACTGGAATGTTCAAGGGATAAGTAATCAATGACATTTTATAAACCAGCATTCTATTTGAAAACGAGCACACATAGAAGAATTAAGTCATGTACATGTTAGCACGTCGACTTTGTAAAGAATGCCATAATAATAAAACATTTTAAATTTGAGCAACAAAATCATTTTTGAATTAAATTTTAGCAAGTGACCTACTTAATAATGGACATGAATTATATAGCCATACAAAAAAATCATAATTATAATATCATTCTTAATGAACTACAAACTAAAGTCATAACTATCAAAGAAAAATCTTAGGCTTCGGTGTTTGTTAAAAAATTCATTTTGTGTAACATCATCAAGTTCTCACCTATCCCGTAGCCGTGGCTTGGGGGCGACACCAGTGGCTTGACAGCCGACACTTTGTGACAGCTTCCTCCATCATATCCTTCTCTCTCTTTCGCTTCCCTCATTTCATGTCATCAGCCTGTCCATTCTGTTAATTTCTTGACTTGTGTGATAAGTCTGCCTCTCTCCCCCTTTACCACATGAATTTGAACACATAGTACTGCATGGACTCGCAAGTGGCTAATTTTGTCCTCCAATACATTTAATTTGACAAAACATTACCTGCCAATAAATACTCATGCATGGGGGAACTAAACATTTCATGCATATGGGGTAACACTGTATATAATATTTAATAAGCCCACCAACACTGCCACAACAGTAAACAGTATATTATTTGCAGTTTAACGTATTACGTGAATTTAAGAACATGGGGCAACGCTGTTTATTTTTGTCATGCAAAAATCTGGTTTCGGCGATGATTATTCTAAAATAGTTTTTATTCTACACAAATTGCACGACCGATGTGTTCCATACAGCCACACAACATAGTAAGTTCAGATTTCATATCATTGTCGGTGCGCTAAATACATTCAGGAAGGGGGGGGGGGGGAAACGGTGTACTTACTGCTCAATATTAGACGACTTGATCCGGATCGGTCCGTGAACATAAAATTGTGCTGTTGTTGTATACTTGTTTTGCTTTTCTATGAATTTAAGTCGTTGTCTTTATCCCAGCCGTGTTGGATAATGTTTTGAACGGCAAATGTCTACGGCTATCGATCGTAAATAAAATTAAGTGTAAATCGCGTACCGGCAACGCACATTTGCAATTGATCGTAACTTAAGATCGATAAATCGTGCGCAACGATACAAGCGTAACTTACGACCAATTCTTCCTGCAACGGGGCCCATGTTATGTTCCCTTTTTTGTCAATTTTTACCAAGTCAGTGCCTGATAAATGAGACTTACTGCCCGACATACCATTGAACAATGGGGGGATTCCGCGCGCCATTGTTAGTGTGCATTCAGCTGTGTGCCGAGCGGTGCCGAGAGAATGGGCATAATTGGTCAATAGTATGACGGGCAGTAAGTCTCATTTATCAGACACTGACTTGGTAAAAATTGACAAAAATAGGAACCTGACATGGTCTCACTCAAAGCGCCCAAAAACTACACGTCCAAAATTACTTTTCTTGGTATCGTTGTTCATTGGAATGGACAACCTATTCGATGGACATGTTCATTTTGTTACTTTATTTTGGGAAGTGCCCCGTCCCGTATTTTTGGGCTACCCTGTATAGTCTATCTGTGACACCGACAAGGCGATGGCTGGGGCGCCGTTTTGGATCTGTCTAAATACTCCTCGCACCTGTCGCCTAATGTGTTCCTCCAACTGAAGGTGCATGTTCCAATGTTCGAAAATTAATGTTAATTTATTTCGAAGAAAAATGGCCCAATCACTTGACCCTCCTTAAAGTTCCTAATCCAAACTGACCATTTTTAAAACCTGACATTATCATCAGAATTGATTTCTGGTGGATGGCAGGCCGGCGCATATTCATTTTTAACCAAAATATACTCAATCATGCATGATATCATTGAATGTATTCAGCTAAACAATTTAGTAATTCGCAAACCCAACAAAAATGGTTCACATTGATGTTTTCATTAAAGTGTGGCACCCTAATTTTACTTGTAAGCTTTCATCAATTAGCCATAACTTGCAAAAAGTGGGTTTTGCACTTGTCACCTTCAACAACAAAGAAATCAGCGATGTATGACATTGCGGATTCAGGAAATGTATCAAATTAAAGCTGGATAGTTACTCTTTACATCTATGAGAATTATGAGAATGTATAATTTTGAAATTATTCAACTTTGAACTTCGAGTACTTTTTTTGTTATAGACTCTGTATAGCAAAGCAAAGTTCTTGCAAATAGTTTTGCTTGTATTCATTTTGATGGATAATCATGACAAGAACCAATAAAAGACCTAGGCCCCGTTGCAGGAATAGTTACGATTGACCGTAAGTTCCAAAATTGATCGTAAATGGCATTAGTGCTCGTAACTTACGATCAATCCTGTTGCAGAAAGAAGTTACGATTGATATTAATCGTAATTATTGGTCGTAAGTTTTAAAATTGATCGTAACTGTACGATATGTAAAAAGGTCCTGATAACTTTACGATCAATCCTATCTAAGGGGATGTACATGGACAAACACAAGGGGGGGTAACTCTCCATAGACGTACGTGTTAAAAAAGTGTCAAATTTGAAGCGATTTATCTAGGTCTTGAATATTCATGAGCTGTTCGCTTGCCCTCCCTCGTATCTCTTAACTGTTAATCCAACATTATTTGTAGGGAAAGCGAAAGTTCATCGCACATGCGCAGAAGAATACATTTTGATGAATATTCATGAGGAATTTCGTCATAACTTTTACCTTATTTAGTAATGGATATGCCTTATTAGTCAAGTTTGCCCATGCATAATGTCTATGAAATTATCAGTAAGGAATAATTAAGTATCGATAATATCGCGTAGTATTGCTAATCAGCTGATTTATTGCGGTCAAATTGTCCACACGTATTTAGTGCGACAGTACAACTTTCTCAACCCATCATCAGAATTGGAAATCATTTTGTGGCGCAAAGAGGCATTTTGAATGCCTAATTTTATGAGCATCGGGTCCAGAATATTGAGTGGAACGGAACGCAGTATTTGAACCATCAAGAGTTTACAGCAATATCGGTAAGTGTGCCTAAAATCCTCATAAGGTTTTACGCTTTAGTCAGTTAACCCTTCCACTGTGCGTAGGTCGTTATCTACGGTAGATAGCGATATTTAGTGTTTTGCTGGGCCACCAGCCGCGGGGACAAATTGTATGTAGGACCGTACCTAGATTCCTAGTACCGTCTTGCTGCTGCATTCAGGCAACTTAATAATAAGCGAAAGTTTGATTTTGTAGACACAAAAACGAATGGTCAGGCCATTAAATGTTGGTTTCGAGAGTCTAAATAAAGATCAGTATCATCATGTCAAGTCTCAATATCAATTTAATTGAGTAATTACTAAATTAGTCAGGAATTATTGAAAAAACAAGTTTAAAATTAAATATTAGTTACTACTAGTTTTCAAATCTAACTAAAATTGAATGAAGTTTGATACGAGTCTGTGACTTTCAACTTGTACTGGCCAGCTACCAAAGCCTAAGGCTAAGCCTTGGCTTTTAAAAGGCAAAGATGGTCTAGGAATTAGGGTAGGACTAGGCCGGTCCTCAGTCCTCGGGCTCAGGCTCATGCTCTCATTCTATTATATGGAAACACTGGAACACAGACTGATTTTGGTAACTGAAGTGATTAAAACTTTTTAAAAAGAAATCCAAATCACACTAGATTCTAGACAGTCAGTGGACAATGGGAATCAGTGCCAGCGGTCGTGGCCCAAGAATTAACTTGGTTACTTGGTCTTGGCCTTGCCCTTGGGCCTTGGCCTTGGGTGGTTCATTACGGTCATTCATAAACCAATTGTGTACATGTTACGTACGTGTACGTACTACGTAAGGCCTAAGCCCTAATTAGATTAGGGCCATATTAAGATAGTGGCTGGACCTGGTCTAGTCAGAAATAACCAACTCTTAGTCTTTGTGTGGTTTTATTTTTTATTATGTGTTGTTGTTTTTTTTAAATAAAAACTTATACTGTACTACCCCTAAATGGAGCGGTCTGTGGAGCAACTGTCGGAATATATATAGATACTGTTTTTCAGGTCTAGAGACAATGAATAGAGTAGTAAAATTTCTGCTTGTGCAGGGTCCAGAAACTGCTGAGCTAGATGATAGTTGATGATAGATGATTTTTAAAATGATTGATAATTTTGCATGAATCTATGTTTATTGTGGTAGTAGGCCTACTACTAGTAGTAGGATTCTATGTGAAATTATGAATGTAGACTATAGTATTTTAGACTCGTCTCAAAGCAAATTACTGATTAATATCTACGTTCCTCTTTTTTTATTTGGTCAACTGGCACTGATGGTTCGAAAATCCAACGATGGACACTGTCTAAGTGCTCTTGAATTGAGTATTTACTGTGATATAAACAAATTCATAATCGGATTTATGTTTGTTTATTATTAATGTAGATATTTTGTTAATTTCTTCCGTTTACAGCAGTCTGATTCTGGTGCTTCATTTGTTGGAGATTCCTTCAGCTAAGGTGTGCTTCATGTCAACTCTCTTCCTTTTCACCCTTTTAGTCCAGTAGTTATCTCTAGGGCCTAGAAATGTCCATAAGTACAATGTTTTTTTTGCTATTCATGTTTGAAATGGTTTATAGAGAAAATTCAGCTTTGTTGCCACCTCGGCAACATTGAGCAATTTTTTTTATAAGCATTATAAAGATAATGAGCTAATTTGCATATTTCTGAAATAAGGTCAGAGGTCATTTGCTATCTTGGAATAGTGCAAACATAATGAAAACTATTATTTAAAGGTGTTTTGGGGTAAAGAATTCATTTCCGGTGCCTATTTGCATTTGCCATTTGGGCAACACCCTGAAATCCAAGATGGCTGCCCCTAATTTGCATATTTATGAATATTATTGGTTTTTGGTAGTTTAATCCATTCATGAGTAAAAAGTACAGGATTTTATGTTTCAATCATGTTCTACATATGTATTAAAGATATTTAAGCTTTGTTGCCACCTTGGCAACAATTAGCAATGCATATAATTAGCATAATTAGGTTTTTCACCTAATTTGCATATTCCCAGAAATCAAGTAAAATCGTATATATTGTGAACCCGAAAACTAGAAATTACGAGTAATACCTCTTTTCCAAGGTTTTGGGGGGCAACAAATCAATTTCTGATACTTAATTCAACACAAAACCATGGCAACCCACATAAATCCAAGATGGCCGCCTTTGGCTTTTGTAAGGAGAGAATGTTATTAGTCTGTTTGATCGCATTTATTTCATAAATGTATTATTTTGTACTGTTAAAACCAAACTGAATTGTGAGTCCAGTATTCTAGTTGCCTATTCCAATGATTGAAATAAAATAAAAAAGATCATCCTGAGCTTTTATAACCAAAAGAAGGAAAACATGTATCCTAGCTCGACTAATTTTGGGATCGGCCATCTTGGATTTATATGGGTTGCCATGGAGATATGTCGAATTAAGTATCATAAATGGATTTGTTGCCCCGCAAAACCTTGGAAAAGTGGTATTTCTCGTAATTTTTAGTTTTCGGGTTCACAATATATACGATTTTACTTTATTTATGGGAATATGCAAATTAGGTGAAAAACCTAATTATGCTAATTATATGCATTGCTAATTGTTGCCAAGGTGGCAACAAAGCTGAAATATCTTTAATACATATGTAGAACATGATTGAAAAATAATATCCTGTACTTTTTGTTTATTAATGGCCTCAGCCACCAAAAACCAATCATATTCATAAATATGCAAATTAGGGGCAGCCATATTGGATTTCGGGGTGTTGCCCATATGGCACACGCAAATAAGCATCGGAAATGGATTCCTTACCCCAAAACACATTTAAATAATAGTTTTCATTATGTTTGCTCTATTCCTAGATAGCAAATGACCTCTGACCTTATTTCAGAAATATGCAAATTAGCTCATTATCTTTATAATGCTTATAAAAATAATTGCTCAATGTTGCCGAGGTGGCAACAAAGCTGAATTTTCTCTATAAACCATTTAGAACATGAATAGCAAAAAAAACATTGTACTTATGAATGTCTCCAGGTCTAATACACGACATATAGAACCGTCTACTGGACTATTTGGCAATGCATGACGTGGATCATCACACCCAACAGGTAATCAACTTTTTTTTACTGATGACATTTCTGTCAATTTGTATAACAAATAGTGATATTAGATGTTTGTACTATTCTAACACTTATTCGTAAATATTAATATTATAATTACTGCATTTGGTGAAAAGATTTGATATAATTATCTCAATTGAAATTATGGCATACAAAATACAACTCCCTGCTATATTTATAACAAGGTTATTTTTTAATGATTGTATTTGTTTACATTATATCTAAGATAAAATTAAATGTCTTGCAAATTTTATGAAGCAATATTCTAGGAAACAATAATTACCTCATGGAATTAAATTTTAGAAGCAAACAAAATAGACACCCACAGAGCTAGAGTGGTAGAAAGTACACACCCATTTCAAAATTAAACCAATACTTCTAGTTTATATAGTAACGTATGTTTTGCTTTGTGTATTTTTTCTTGATTCAACATATCAAGTTCTACCAGTATCAAGGTGAACAGACTGCCTGGACAGCAAGCCAGAGGACTCGAGCAATGATTTAAGGGAGCCCATGGAAGAGCGGCCATGTCTACAAATATGGTGCTGAATAGGCACACACACATCAGGACAATTATAAGAACAGAAAATGACATTGACCATGCGGTCGAGTGAGTCATTTGTTATACACAGTAAAACCTGTGTATAGTGGCCATCCATGGAACTAAGAAAATGGGCCACTGTAGAGTGTAGACAGGTGATCTCTACATAGGTTCTCTACCTTTTCCTCTGCATTAGATCACTTTTGTGGCCATTGCAGACAGGATATGGTTGCTATTGACAGGTGGTTTCTAAAAGACAGGTTTGACCTCTTTTTGTTTGTAATTACACATGGCAAGACAGCCAACAAAATGTTGAATAAGGCGAGAGGTTTAATTCTGGGACGGTATTTGATTCCATACAAGTAAAAGTGTATATTACTCAGCCAAAACTGAGCTTCGATTATTTCATCAACTGAAAATGTTGCCCAAATTTTGGTGTCATTATGTCTTCAAATATTTAATTTAGACTTACTGAAGTAAAATTCTAAAAAAAACGATTTTAATACAAGTTCTCAGCCTAGAATAATGCTTAGTAAATTTGTATTTTAAAGTATTGAATTGAATACCGACCCTGGTTATTATTATTTTTTTTTTTACTGGTGCTAAAGTATTGGTTCATTTTAACAAAGTCTTCATTAGATTAAATATTTAAAAATTCACATTTTTAATGTAATAATTAAATCACAAGTTACTGCCGGGAATTATAAAAGTGATAGTTGAGTTCTGGTAGAGAGAGTACAGTTTAAGTCAAACTGAATTTTAGTAATCAAAACCTACACCAATAATTATAACTCCACCATGCTCAAAAGGAATACAAATTTACAAATGACTAAGTAAAAAGCCTGTTATCATTCAAAAAGAGCTGTTTAAACTGAAGAGGGCGCTTTCAATAAACGCATTTGTTTAAACCATTTTAAATCAAATATTGTCCATGTGATGTTTTGTTAAAATAGTAATTGGATAGAGAGATAATAAAAAACTATCTAAAAAAACTCTTTTGAAAAGAGGAGGCATTTTAAAACGAATTTTAACGGCTGGTTCAAAATTATCGGATTCTTGTGGGGCCCCACAATTATTACAAATGGTTATGTTTATGAATATTTCAGCCATTTCTGAACCGATTTTGATCAAATAAAGTTTATTCTTCCATTAAAATTGTATTCTCTTTCAAATTTGACACTCAGTTTTTCATTTTCTCACAACAAAATTATTTTGTGTAGCGCCCTCTCAACCAAAACTCAACTAGATGGTTTTTGTTAAACAATATATTGATGCAATATTTATCACTTAGCAAAGGGGTTAGTAACATTCTCATTTATTTCAGAATACTTTTGCACATACTTAATACATCAGGATTTATGGTGTTAATATTTCAAACAGTATAGCTATAATGAATCAATAATTTGATATACTTAATCTACCAAAATAAATTTCTTGCATTGCCCCATCCATCTTGTGTAATCTATATTTTGATTATATGAACCCATTTTGGTAAATTCCAATATGACTATAGTTTTGAATTTGTCAATTCTCCCTACCATAACTCATATAATAATTAGTACTTTATTGAATTAACATTTATACTTATTTATTGTTAGTGAATGTGTATATATTCTTCTTTTTTTTAAAAGTATAATTATACAGTTTTGATTATTCATGTAACTTTAAACAAAATGTTTTTTTTTTGGTTAACCAAATTATTAGTTACAGAATATTTTGTGTGCGTTTTAATCTTATATCAAAGTGTATGTGTATATAGTAGGACCTCAATTATTTTATTGTATTTTATCATGTTTGGATGCTATTATTTTCAATGCAATGTTTCAATTGCTCTGCATGTATTTTAATGTTAAATTTTGTATATTTTCCCAATCAGCCTTTACCTGCCAACTCGACGATTAAGCTACTTGATTCATGCCTCTTTTTGGTGCTAGCCGTTAAATTTCATGTATACATTTTGTGTCTGAATTCGGTTTGAAAAAAAAAAAACAACAACACTGAATTGAATTTGAGATTTCAAATAGTGAACTGTATAACTTGCATTAAAAGATCATAATTATAAATGTAAATTGAAGAAATATGGGGTCAGTAACATAGTGTGGTCAAAAAGATTGGGAAGGCACATAAATTGTTGTGGGGGCAGACTTATATTTGTGTCTATTCTTTCTCCTAGTTTTTTGTGTCAAATAATTGCATGGGGGCAAGTGGCCCATTTATAATCTTTTTATGGTCTAGATATGACTTGTATTGTTTTTGTAAAATAATTGGGGAGCGTGCCCCCCCCCCCCCCCCCCCCTCTCCCCCGGAGTTATACTGGGTTGGTTATATTTTCTTTGGTCTGTTTAATTTATATATGACTGTTGTTGTTTTTAAATTAAATGTGAATGGAAACCTATAATGAACATTTATCATGTATATTTGTGTATGTGTGGTATGAGAGGGTGTGCAATTAAAAGTGAATGCTGTTTAGAAGTGTATTCTGACAGGCCTACAATTACTTAATACTTAATCTTTATTAGATACAGGCTATGATGACATGCATGTGCAGTAATAATATGACTATGATGGTGATCGAATGACATCAATTAAGTTGTGATGGTTTATAATCAGTGATAAGTTTGATAGTGATGTTGGTGGTGGCACACATTAGAACCAGAAGTAACCTGTTGGATTAATTTAGGTGAATTTGTTGTTGTTTGTTTGTTTGTTGTTGTTGTTTTTTTTTCTGGGGGGGTCAACAACTTAATTGCTGCTCTCTAGTCTTGTTGACAATAAAGACAAAAATCTAAACCATTAAATTGCCTATTCCATAAGAACAATTTCCACCAATTATAAAACAGTTTAGCATGCCAACTT
>JBAMJV010009667.1:0-48760 GCA_037951105.1 Echinarachnius parma
ACACCCCCTTCGAGATTCTTCACCAACATCCCTCCCCCCTTCGAAAGAGTCTTCACCGGTACCCCCTCTTGAAAAAATTGTCATCGACACCCCCCTCGAAAATTCTTCACCGCCCCCCCCCCCCCCCACGAAATATTTGACCGACACCACCCTCGAAAATTCTTCACCGACACCCCCCTCGAAATACTTGACCGACACCCCCTCGAATTACTTGACCGACACCCCCCTCGAAATACTTGGCCGACACCCAGCCCGTGGAAAATTTTGGTTGACGCAATAACCCCCCCTACCCCCCCCCCCCCCCCCCCCTTGTAAAAACCCTAGGTATGCTGCCAGCGATCACATGTCAAACAATAAACAGTATTAACTAGAAATGAAATTCGTCATAGACGAATTAGGTGATACGTACCCATTTGAAAATGTATCTTTTGAACCTTTCCACAACAAGCTTAAACCGATTTGATTTGCAGGAAATCTTAATGAGGAAAAATTATTCAGAGGTCTATCAGTAAAGATTTGTTGTGAACACCTCAAATCCAAGATGGTGTCCAATAAAGCAGCTGTTTTGATTTGTTATAGATAATTGGTGAAATGTACCAAACGACACCTGTAATCAGCATGATTTTGCAGTTATATTAAAGACAATAGACGTTTCTATAATCTGATAATAATCATTATTGGGTTCAAGATATGTTACATGGTTACTAGTAGTTGTAGTCCCAAACTTAAATTTTAGGCATTTTCCCCCAACAATAGAAAATTATTGATTTACATAATTTGGTGTAGATCAATAATTATATTAGTAGTTGGATTAATACTTTTTGAAGAACTGCCAAGTTATATTAGCAATACTATGTGAAAGTTTTAAGTGTGTACCATATCTGAACAAAAAGTTATAATATCTGGAAGTCAACATTTAATATCGACAAAAAGGGCAGTTTTGCACCATTTATCATGCTGAACAGGGTGTCTACAAAATTTGTAATCTTGATTATAGGATTTATGTAGTCAATAGTTGCGTTAATCTTGGGACATCATCATTTCTAGTTATGAACAAAACCAACTTTTTCTGTAATATGACGAATATTCCACCATCATTTTGTAATCCGCGTAGATGTTGTGTTTGTCTTGTATTAGTTTATGAATTTATCAATACTCAAGCGCTAGAAATGAACTTAATTCCACTCCCCATGGAGCATTCAAATCAGCTGGATAATGACGCGCCTGCCAGGCCTATTGTGAATTTGAATCATACTGGGTGTTGCCCATGATGTTTTTAAAGCATTGTCAAGATCATATTAATTGTCTTAAGTAAGTATCTTATTGAAGTACACAATATTAGAGCGTATCTAGATTCGAACTCCATATTGATTGCAAGGCACGCACCTTTCATGCCCTACACATCTTATTGCATTTATCTGGAAACCATAAAGGTCTATACAAATGGCCGACTTAGTATTTAAAACAAATTAGATGGATCTTTGCCTCCGGTATATACACTGTTATGGACAAATCACATCCTGAGTTAAACTTTTTGTTATATAATGGATTATATTCTGTGCATATATGCTTGATAAATCAAAATTGTTTTTTGATCTTTGATGTTAATTGACACAGTGAGTCAAGAAATAACGTTTATGATTTCATCTTATTTTGTTTATGATGTAACATTTTCTTAAACATATCAGTATTGTACAGTCAATTTATTTGTGATAGATCGGTTTACACAATTCTTATTTATTTAATTACTGAAATTCATGTCTATGATTGTATGTGAATTCATAAATAAATGGTTTGTAATAGAGGTTGGTAGATTCTAAAGAAGAAAAAATGTTATAATTTTATTTGTTCTTTGGGATATGACATAACAGATTTGCTTTTATTGTTTTTTATATGGACATTTACACTATTCCAACATGTTCTGCATTTTTAAAATTTATATCCGTGTCCAAATACTATAGATATTGATTCTTAGACTGTAAAAGTGAAATTTTTTTAAGTAGTTCTTTTTTCTAGGTATTATTGTGAAATAGTTGAATGTACATCTAAATTTCATTGTATGAGATAGTATAGTTTTCCATAATACTTTTGTCATTCAATTTTGTCCCGAAAAATTAAGAATATCTTCTTTAATATTGTCTATTGTTGACCAAATATGTTCAACAATCAGTACGCTTTTCGATGCACAAAAGACCTCTGGGCTGCCGGTCTAATGGTTGACATGTATAGAAAATAACAAACGACAAAGTAAAGACCCGGTTATCATTTTTTTTTAAATAGCTGTTACAACTCAAGAGGGTGCTTTCTAAGAAAGCAAAATTGTGCATGTGATGTTGTGTGAAAATAATGATTAGATAAAGATAGTATCAACTATTTAAAAACCTCTTTTTATTTTTTTAAGAAGTGATATATGCATTTTAAGTATTTAAAAAAAATCAAGATATCGATTGTCTAGACAATATATAAATAAAATATTTTTAAATGAAATTTTACAATTATGAGAACATTTGAAAGGGAATGATTCTCATTTTACATGTTTTATTCAAGGAACTTTCTAATTGAATTAGAACCAACCAATTTTGTGTCATGGGGCATTTCGGGAAGTACCAACACTCAAGTGTACCTTTAAACCATGCAATTGTACAAAGTTATTCTTTTGGGAGGTTTCTCAGAGAAGCAAATACATCATCTTCCACAACACAAATTACCAGTCTTCCTAGTTATTCTATATTCCAGACAATTTGAATTACTATTCTAAGGTCAACTATGCATTGTGTACGTTTCGTCGATGTACAATACAAAATTATATACTAAATGGGTCTGATCCATAAGACTACACTTTGTCAACCATTTCGTGAATGAGACAGAATGCAGATATACGTTTGTTTATCTAAATTTTAGTTTCGGTAGGGCAATTGGAATAACTAAACCCTTTTCATACACACGGCTTTATGCTTTGGCTGGTTCCACAAATACAATCATAAGTATCGGAGAACACACAGAAAAATAATTATAAGTCACGTTCACATCGAACATTCAAAGTTAATCTTCACTGTTCACAGCAGTACCTCATGCTAAATCTTTATGCAACAGTATACTCACTTATAATATACATGTATTAATTCACAACTTGTGTCTCTCTTTTACATCAGATATTATTAATCAACCAGTATATAATTATTACTTAGATAATTACCATAAACAATACAAAGATTATTCTCAATATTCAGCAAGTTATACAACTATAACTAGTATAATCTCTCTCAAACTCTTCCCTCATAATTCCACTAGTTTCCATCTCATTCATTATAAATATATAACTTTAACATGACTACCTTAACATTATAAAATGCGATATAACTTCAATTATCCATGTAAGATAGAAATTATATTGTCTTACCTGTAAAATAACGTGTTGATCAGAGAAGAGACAAAAACTTTCCAGGCACAATACTTGATCCCCACTTCGTGTGTAGGAAGAGAGGGCCGTGTTATCGCGGTATATACTTCAGTTCGTAGGGATCGAATTACGTTGATACAGGTCGAGTCAAAATCACCTTTCTCCATTATTGCAGCGCTAATAGGGATTACTACACGCAAACGCTAGGGTTGAGAGATTATTTTGACCGTTACTGAAAGAGGTGGGCGTTATATGAAATTGTATGACGTAGTAATAGGGGCGAAGCCACATACTTTGGGGAGGGCGGCTTAGTCACGTTAATTAGCAAGGCATTATATGCATCAATTTGATGTGCCCTGTTTGGAGAACCAATTACTGTTTTCAAACATTTAATTAAAAACACCATAAGTTACGAAACAAAAGAAATATAACGGCTTACTCGGAATATCTTGAATTATTTGTATGCAACATTGCAATAGAGGGAAAACAAATGTTTCCATTATTTGAGCAACATAATAGGAACATATTATTTTTCCTCCAGATCTCCGCTACAACATATCAAAATTGTAGACGTATTCGACCAGAATCGAAGGAGATAGACACACAACTGCACCTTCAAAACATAACACAAAATTTATGAAATCAATCAAAATTAAATTTTCGCTTTTCATGGCAAATTGATGACGTCACGATGTCCGATTGGCGATTTTTGAATATCGCACCATATCTACAACTCATACTCTGTCACGAATACACAACAACCAAAATACTGAACATGGATTTTCAAATTTATGATCAATTGAACAGGGCATGTTTTTACCACATTTTCACATATTTTACATATGGCAGCACGCGCGGATTTCATGTGTAGCACGCGCGCATCGGCACATTTCCGGTCGGAAAGAGATAGTAATTGTTCAGAATCGTCCCAGCTACAAGATATCAAAACTTGGGACAGATTCAAGCAGAATTGACCGAGATATCGGAATCCAAACACGATATATACATAATCGCAAATGATAAAATCGTTGAAAACTGCTAATGTTAACTTCTCATGGTCATATGATTACATAATGAGGTTTGGTTGGCGATAAGGATGCATGACGTTGTATCTACAACTCATTCGTCTGCAAGGAAAAATATTTTTAACAAAATTGCCCGTGGATTTTAAAAATTATTATCAATAAAAAAAGGGCATATTTTGTACATATTTTGTGCATAGCAGCACTCGCGGATTTTAAAGTTTTACGCCCTCCTGTTCGAGCGTTTTTGGTCGAGGAGATCTGGGAACTGTTTTAATTTATCATAGAAAGTATTGGGAACAGTTTCCAAAAAAAACAACGCCATTTTTTTGTTCCGTGCGCGCTACGCGTGAATAAGCGCGCGCGCAAACGCGCACGCGCGCAAAATTTTGAAATGCTCGGAATGACCTGAAACGTATGGAAAATTGGTTCGCCGGTTGATTTGAGAATTTTTCAAGGATTTTTACCCTTTGACGCGCGCGTACGCGTCCGTCGTTGTCCGTACGACCTTGGGTGCGACATTTTTATATAGCCCTTGAACTTAGCTTGCCATGTACAGAATTTGGTGAAAATATACCATTACGTAAGAAAGATATGGGCTGTTGAAATATTTCACAAAATGGCGTCTCCATGACGTCACAGGGTAGTACCGTCATAATCATTACCCAGGTGCACAATTTCGGACCAAGGTCTAATATTATGTTCACCAGGTTTCATTATCATATCCCCAGCCAAATTTTACAGACACGAGACACAAAAAACGTACAAAGAAAAAAAAATAAAATAATTGTGTTTCCACAATTGCGGTATATTTGGAGATCGTAATGACCGCGGGAAATAAAGACGGATCGTGATAGCGTTATCAAAATGATGTCGAATGAAATCGGAATGACCGCGGGAAATGACGACGGATCGTGGTAGCGTTATCAAATGATGTCGCATGATAATTTGATATGTTATGAACAAGATCTTATCGAGATCGAGCCTTGTAACATGACACGAATTATATACACAAAGCCAGAGATGATCGTGAAGTATTGTGCGATTGTGGAAACACCCCGCTGAGTAATAACAAAAGGTGATACGCTATACGTATCACCTAAAAATGACATTATTGTTGTGCTAGTTTTTCTTTTCTACTGAGAATATTTTGTTGTTAAAACGTACACGCCTGTTAGTTTCCAACGAATAACACATACTGATAAACATAGGCGTACCCAAGGGGGGGGGGGGGGGGTTCAACCCCCCTTGTTTTGAACCCCCCCCCCCCCCCCTTACCACTTGTAGCTGGTCTGGAGACCACATTATAGCTGTCTTGACCATCATTACCAATGGTCTCGGCCTCGAAAATTTTGAAGAAACCTGGTCTCGGTTTCGAAAATGTTGAAAGTTCTCGGCCTCGGCTTCGAATATTTTCAACATACACCCCCGCTTACACGATTCGCAAACAATGGTCTCGGTCTCGACCTCGAAAAATGTTGAAGGTACTCGGTCTCGGCTTCGAAAATTGTATACGGACACCCCCCCCCCCCCCCCCCCTCCCCCGCCTACACGACTCTCAACCAATTGTCTCGGCCTCGGAAATTGGTCAACGATATAACCCCCCCCCCCCTTGAAAAAAATCCTGGGTACGCCACTGCTGCATGATAAATGATTAACTTTGACAAAGTAACAATATATTCGGAAGCATAATTTCAAATAACTATACAGGGTGGCCCATAAATAACGGAACGGGGCACTTCCCAAAATAAAGCAACGAAATGACTGGGTCCATCAGAAGTGTGTCTTTTCAAATGAAAATTGATACCAAGAACATTAATTTTGGTCGTGTAGTTTTTGTTTTAGAGCGCTGTGAGTGACACTATATCCGGGTTCATTTTTCTTCAATTTTGACTGACCTATTGGCTAAAGAATGACCCGAACGGCTCGGCATAGAATTACGGTGCTGTGGCTATTCAGTCGAATGCACACTAACAAAGGTGTCCGCATCATTGTGCATCGTAATTCTATGACGAGCCGTTCGGGTAATTCTTTAGCCAATAGGTCAGTCAAAATTGAAGAAAAATGAACCCAGACATGGTGTCACTCACAGCGCTCTAAAACAAAAACTACAAGACCAAAATTAATGTTCTTGGTATCAATTTTCATTTGAAAAGACACACTATCCGATGGACCCAGTCATTTCGTTACTTTATTTTGGGAAGTGCCCCGTTCCGTTATTTCTGGGCCACCCTGTATAGGGAAACGTCCCTTGCGAATGACAATTTTAAAGGGATAGTTGAGTTTTGGTATAGAGGGCGCTACACAAAATAATTTGTTGTGAGATAATGAAAAACTGAGCGTCAAATTTGAAAGAGCATACAATTTCAATGACAGAATAAACTTTATTTAATATAAATTGGTTCAGAAACGGCTGAAATATCCATAAACATAAACATTTGTAATAAATGTGGGGCCCCAAAAATATTCGACAATTTTGAACCAGCCGTTAAAGGGATCTAGTAACTTTGTTGACATGTGCAAAACATGATGAATGGTTGATGCAATGTATATTATTGTTATCTCATATGTCCACAGCGTATTGTGTGAACATTTCAAGTCAAATGGACATTGCATGGCCAAGTAATGAGCGAAAATGCAAAGTGATATTCAATAACTCACTGCACTCACTTTGTACACAGAAGAAAAACTCGCCCGGAGTTTTTCTTATCTGAATACTTCGATCGTACATATCTTTGTAACGAAAGGGAAATTTGAAAAACCAAAACCTGTCCCATGATTTTATTGTTAATACGAATACAACAAGGTATGAGGGAACCGCTAGAATGAAAAATTAATTTTGAGGATTTGGACAATGTTACTAAGTCCCTTTAACAAAAATTTACAAAAGAGGTTTTTAAATAGTTGTTGATTATCTCTCTATCTAATCACTATTTTAACAAAACATCACATGCACAATATCTGATTTTAAATGGTTTAAACCACTTAGTTTTTAGGGAGCGCCCTCTTGACTTTTAAGAACTCTTTTTTTGAAATTTGTAATTTGTTTTCATTTCGAGCACGGTGGAGTTATAACTGTTAGTTTGTAATGTAATGGTGCAGGTTTTGGTTACTAAAAGTCAGTTTGACCAAAACTGTACTCTCTCTACAGAACTCAAGCATCCCTTTAACTCATATTTGTTAATATTATGATATCAAAGTTCATATTTACCATAAACCCTCTTCTATACTTTTTCAACAAAATTGGCCAATCAGTTTGAGAAGTATAGATGCTTTAATACGTCATATTCCCAATGCTGCTTTGTAGCTTGATTTTAAATGGAACAAATTCGCAACGCGATTTTTCGGTTACAGTGTAATATTTATTTATTTATTTATTCAAATATATTTATACAGGATAGCCTGATCAGCAAGGATACTGTTTTTCGTCAGGGTCCTGATATAACATCATACAATATACATAAAACAATAATACATTAATATGATAAATATAGATATAAAAATATGTACAAATAGCATATGACCAGCAGATTCAAGATATACTTTATTAAAATTTTGGACAAAGTTGTATTAAAATAGTTTCAATTTATTTCAAATCATAAAAACACAATTAAGTTTCTATATATATATACAGTCTAAATATACTAATTTTTACGAAAGAGAGAAATAAAATGTTTTGGTTACTCCAGCTAGCACGTGATTATCAGTCAAGCAGAACAATGTCAACACAGACATGACATAACACCTCGCAGTCATACAACAGGCACACGCACGTACAGCCACACATCACAATGGGAGAAGCACGCACATTCACTCATCCGTATCACACAATGGAATCACACAATGAAATCATATAATATAAACAAACACAAATTTGTTTTCTTTTCAATAACAAAACAAATATTTATTGCCTATAGATAATATAAGCACGTCTTGTAACGTAATTGTTACTGATTCCATTTCCACGCATTCTTATTTCTCAGTTACAAAGTAAATCGACAATAATGTAAACACTTAAGTTATGTGCACATTGAAATTAAGTACAATACAGTCATTTTTTTTTGCAAGTTCACGTTTTTTTTATCGTCCGAATAATGAAATTCGTTTTGTTACACACATTTTCACATGAGAAACACAAAGTACATACAAATATATTCAAGATAGAATTAAAAACTGATGGGAACTGCTCATCCTCCATTAAGACAAATGTAATAAAATGTACGTCAAAACGTACAGAGCTTTCAGATCTGACAGATCCTGCCCATTCATCACTCATCCCCAAGCTTCCAAGCCTGCTCCTGTCTAACTCTGCAAGTCCTCTTTTTTTAAATACTTGTTTACTCTAGCTGGTACCTGTTCTAACCTTCACTCTGTCTGCTGTAACTTCATAGTTCCATGTTTAGATATATGCTTGTCAAGAGCCTCGACAAATGATCTGCTAGATCAGCTAATGCTCGGCACCTCTGACTTACATAAATATATTAGAATCAACAACTACACATACACAAAGCATACATCTATTATATTCCGAAATCTAAACAAAAAAAGGATTAGCTTAGGCTTAACAAATCCATATTTTCATTAAAAAAAATATATATACAGGGTGTCTTTAAAAAAAGTAAACCCAACTTTAATGGCTAATCATCAGAAAACTGTGAAATATTTAGAGAATGTTTATTGTTGTAGGGGTAGTCCATGAAGTCCTCTGTCCAATGATACCAAGTACATTATGTAACTGTCATGCATGACTGAGCACACTTGACCTTTATGACAGGTGGTAAAATCATCACTGTGACAAGTTACTTCCTGGTGTGGTAATTGGGGTGTGGGCTTATTGAACTTAATTTTGCTGTCACATAATCAATACCATTATGTAAGACATTTGACCAAAAACATTTACAAACAGATACACAGTTCATAAACATGGTTCAATTGACTACTGAACAGAGAACATTCGTGGTGACACAGTATCATGAAACAAGAAGTTTCATTGCAGTTCAAGAGGCCTTTCGGAACCAGTTTCCTGAGAGGGAGGTACAAAACGGGCCATCTGGTACAATGTGCGGAAATGATCAGGCGGGCTGTCAGGGACATGAGAAGGCGCTGTGAGTTGTGCATTGGAAGGAACGGCGGACATGTCGAGGGTACACACCCCTAAGTTTTCCGCAGGGTAAGATTGAAAAGAAATCGTTCTTTCCTCATTTCATTAACTCAATCAACTTTCATTCAAATGAAGTTCTAACTTGTCACAGTGATTATTTTACCACCTGTCATAAAGGTCAAGTGTGCTCAGTCATGCATGACAGTTACATAATGTACTTGGTATCAGGGGCGTCGATCTGTTTTTGTGATGGGGGGGGGGGGGGGGCGAAATTTGACAATTTTTCGAGAGTGACCACTGAGAGAGCTAAAAACAAACCCACATTTGGAATGCCCGAAAATTGTATTGTGCGCTCATTAAAAGTGTCTTGATGGCTCGGAGACCTGACTTTGGGGGCACCCACATTTGGGGACAATAATGGGGGTCCAGGGGGCGGAGCCCCCGGAAGCTTTTAGATTTCAGACATTTGCAACTAGTATCATGCGTGTTAAAATTGTATAAAATAGTGAACCTACTAGTAACGTATTCTTAAAGGGCATAGCGAGGAAAAGATTGAGCCTTGCATGAGATGGATCCACGTGATCCAGTATATATAGAGCCATCGATATACTCTAGGGCGTCAAGCCGTCAACAACTCCTCCAAAGTGGAGGGGAGACATTGCGAGGAAGCGAAGCGACCGAGCGGGGGAGGGTGTGGGAGGGGGTTTCCCCCTCCCACAGTAGGGAGCTTTTGTATTTTGGGGCGTGAAATTGTGCGATTTGGTGCACACCTAAGACATAAATTTCACGTTAAATGAAGTCTATTATTCTATAAGTATGGAACCAAACATACATAATGACAAAGAGAGGGGGACAATCTCCTCCACTTTCAAATGTGGGGGACATGATATTCCGATTTGATTTGCGTTCAGCGCAAGGAACGAATTGACTATTTCAGATTATTGTATTTTATCTGACGGCGTGCTATAGATGAGGGTTTAATAAACTTCATTTGAGTAGTGCGTTTGAGAAATTACACTGGCCAACACGTTTCGAAATGTGAGTTTCCGCAACCCAAATGAAACTTGCAATATGAGAAACTGTATGCGCGCGAAGCGCGCGGCAAAAATGAGATTTATAGTCTTTTTTAAACTAAAAAAAAGAGGCTATTTTGAAGATCAATTATTGATAAATGTGTCTTTTCACTCTTTGACATTATATCACTCAATTTTTTCTTCCTCATTTTCGGAATTATTGGGGGTGCGAAATGATATGTTCGCCCCCCCCCCCAATATTTTCATTGGTGGGGCGACCGCCCCCCTTGCCCCCCCCCCCCCCCCCCAGGATCGACGCCCCTGCTTGGTATCATTGGACAGAGGACTTCATGAACTACCCCTACAACAATACACATTTTATAAATATTTCACAGTTTTCTGATGATTAGCCATTAAAGTTGGGTTTACTTTTTGTTAAGGACACCCTGTATATACTATTTTGACTGTTTATTGTCAATAGTACGTATCCAAAATGCCCACATATTACAAATTGGTTAATACTATTATTTCCAATATTTCATGTAGTATAAATCACCATAATTATTACTAGTTCATGAAGTTCGTGGTAATTTACAATGTGATCACCCATTATTAACTAGTAAGCCATGTTGTTGTTTAAGTATCGTGGAAGTGGAACGAATAAATTGATATTGTGGGTACACTGTGTTCATAATTATATCATGTCGCAATTGTTAACTTCTTACGTCACATACATGACATAGATACCAGTATTTTGAGGTATGTACGATACTTACTACGCATACATACTAAATTGATAATTATTGGCAAACTGCAAACAAAATTGTGATCAGCTTTTACCTTATGTCACCATCATGACATCTTATCATCAAATACGTACTCTTCTTTATAATTTAATGACCTTTGTACAACGTAGTACAAACTGCCTCAACGCAAACTGATACAATCATTCAATGTAAATTTACACCAAACTACTGCTAAACCCTCACCTCCACTATAAAAATAACTCCAGTAGAAAATAAAATGTAATATACGAAATTATGTATATGATATGACATACATGTACCTCGTTTATCAAATAATGTGAATAAAATTATATGCATGCACACATACTGACCAGCTGACAGTATAATGTCTTTGACGGCTTTGTTCGTTCAGTAATTACATGCAATTCATGCTTGACATTATGATGACATTGGATACCATTTATTCTTCATGATATCACAAGATAGCTAATATAGTTGATTAAAGTAGGTTTAATACACAGAGTGAATTCAAAGCCTATTAATATATTTCAACATATTACAATTCTTAAAAAAAATAATAATCACGAACGCCAACACGTTGTCTCGCATGATCTTTGCGATCCGACTTAATATTTCACTTTGCAATTTTACCCTGATTTTAGCAGGTCCTTTTTTTCTTCAATCAGGTCGATTGCAAGAGTGGCATGGAGTGGCCTTTGGCGTGATCGTGATTGTAATTTGGCGTGATCGTGATCGTGATTGTGATTGTAAAACCTAATTTTACATGATCTCGATAATGCACATTTGTAGCGCTATTATATATCTTTCATGCATTTTAATTTCATTATGACATATACAGTGTGTGCGTCGTTCGTGGCTTAGCTAGTGTATTAAGTTAATTGGACACGGGGTTCACAACCTTATTTACGCCACTTTGAGTAAGATTTTTGTTTTCCTGTTAATTTCCGGAGCAATAACCTTATAAATACTTTATGGACCAACATGTAAACAAACAAAAAACGTTTATCTATTAACATTTACAAATATTATTTCGAGAGAGTAGGGGAACAAAAACAATTTGTGTAAACAAAATAATATCCTTATCGGTCGTCTTTCATTTTCTTTCAATGTGATTAAACTATTATTGTACTATGTTCCTTTGATTTTAATGCCTCCTATTTTGGGTATAGATCTAAAGCCAGTATATAATACATGATGCTAAACACTACAAATTTGTGTAAATATTCACGACACTTGAACCTGAAAGGTTAACCTCTTATTAAATTGTATGCAAAGTATTGATAAGCGTTGTAGGAACCTCCCCAAACACAATGATTAACTGCAAGCCCCATGCATCTGCATAAACAACTAGACAATCCAAGATTGGCAAACAATGCACGTACTTTGGATTCCAAGGTAGGCTTCGTACACAGGTTGGCTGTTGCCTTCTCGTTTTCAATTAAAGGGATCTAGTAACATTATCAAAATCCACAAAGCATACGTGGAAGTCTAGCGGTTCTCACATACCTCGTTGTATTAAAATTGCAAATAGAAGCATGGAACAGGTGTTGGTTTCCAACATTTCCATTCCGTTATAAAGATATGTATGAAATTCAAATTCTCTAGTGGATAAGTATAACTGTGTACAAAATCAGTGCAAAGAGTTAGTGAATATCACTTTGCATTTTTGTACATTACTTAGCCATATTACATTCGTTAACCATGGAATACACAGGAACTGAAACCTGTCAATTATCCACTCTCTTCTTCTTTGCTGGAAGTAGCCTCTTTTGAATCAATGACCTGTCGCAACCTCTCTTCCAGATCGTCATCATCAATCCGAGCAGTTTCGAAGCTCTTCAATGTACCAGGAATGGATCCGTCGCAGCAGACGATGCTGATGATGTTTGCGCCTCTTGACTGAAGTGCCATCTCCAGAGTCAGCTTGTCCATAGCCATAGCGTTGAGTTCTTCGATGTAGTCTTCTGTTAGAACTATCACAACATGGCGACTCTTGTTGACACCGTCTTCCCTGGCTTGGGAACGTAGCTGACCAAGCTTACCATCACGCGGTGTCGTCACTGACCACTCGTTTCGCTCGATGATCTGCTTGACCTTTCTTACCTCTGCTCCATCTTTACCATGGAGAAGGTAGATGTCAGACTTAATGGATGAACTCCTGCACTTTCCTTCACTCGCTGACGGTAGACCCTGTCTGCTTTGGTCACTTGTTCCAGCCGTGGCTAGTGAAAAGCCTGTTGAGATTGGATCAAATTTGTGGATATTTGATAACTAAATAAGCTGCAAAATTCACATTCAGTAGGAAGTCATGAATAAATATACAGGGCGTATCAAAAAAAGCGTTACACTTTTGAAAAATCTGTCAAAATTACATTTCAAAATATTTTGAAGTTTTTTTCATGTCGATAGATGCCCAATGGTCTCATCTATCAATTGCCACTAACAAAGCAAATTTTCATTCACGCTTGGGTGAACACTGACTGTTTTTGTCCAGAGTGTAAAAATTGACTTGCGCCAAATTGAAAGAAGAGGGAAAATTAATCCAGCAGTCCAAGTAAGCACTCCCATTTATATAAATTGCTCTTTGCCAGATAATTCCTAGACTAGCATAACCAGTGGGTACCAGTGGTGTTCCCAGGATTTTTTAAGGGGGGGGGGGGGGGGGGGGGAGGTTCAGAAAAAATTATGTCAGCGGGATGGGGGGAGGGGGGGGGGAGTCGTAGAAAATGTTCATAGCCGAGACGAAGAACCTGCAAAATTTTCCAGACCAAGACCAGGTCCGGTGCACAATTTCCAAGGCCGATACCAAGACCCAGTGGTTAAGAATCCGGTAAGCGAGGGCGGGGGGGGGGGGGGGGGGGGTGGGGGTGGTGGTCGTGGAAAATTTGACATTTTCGAGGCCGGGACCACAGTTTTTGAGGTCGAGACAGACCATCGAAAATGACGGTCGAGACCATTGACATTTGGTCTCGAGAACAGTTAAAATTTGAAATTGGGGGTGGGGGGGGGGGGGGTTAAAACCCCCCAAAATTGTTTGGTCTAAGGGGGGGGGGGGTGACCCCTCCCCCTGGGTACGCCTATGATCATAACATAATCCTTAATTTATGCAAAGGAGCAATTTGTTTTAATGGTATTACTTATACGGACTGGTGGTTTAATTTTCCCTCTTCTTTCAATTTGGCGCAAGTCATTTTTCACACTCTGGACAAAAACAGTCAGTGTTCGCCCAAGCGTGAACGAAAATTTGTTTTGTTAGTGGCACTTGATAGATGAGACGATTGGGCATCTATCGACATGAAAAATCTTCAAAATATTTTGAAATGTAATTTTGACAGATTTTTCAAAAGTGTAACGCTTTTTTTGATACGCCCTGTATATATACGCTTAATTGTATTCACTTAATTTCATTTACAGGTTGCGTACATAGTTTGCTGCTATACGGTCTCCTATCTAAACTGAATGTTGGGTATTATTGTTCATTTTATATTGTGTTTGATCCTTGTATTCTATTTGAGCTACAATGGACCACTTGTTTGGCATTCCTGAGCTTCACCAAGGTACCGGAAAGCTATTGTTCACAAGTGCATCATACATTCCCCAAATTGAAGATGATTCTCTATTTAGCTTATAATCTTGTGGAAATATAAGGCCGGAAACTTATATTTTACAAGGACAGAAGATAATATGTCTTGATCATAATTCTTACCAAGCTCATGCCTCAAAGCACGCATATCTACAGAATGCGTGAAATCACAAGGGACACAAAGCAAACACTGTGCTATTATGATGGAAACAAAGTCTATTATCATCTGACTTAGTAAAATACGCGTGATTGATTGGCTAAACAATGATTCTCTATTTGGCTTATAGTCTTGTGGAAATATAAGGCCGGAAACTTATATTTTACAAGAACAAAAGCTAGGATGTCTTGATTAGAATTCTTACCAAGCTCACGCCTCAAAGCACGCAGATCTACAGAATGCGTGAAATCACAAAGGGCACTGTCTCCCACGTTGCCCTTGTAGCAGAGATCAAGCGGGAACTTGTTTCCACAGGCTTGCTGAGGACACCTCGCAAGGAAGCTCAACTTGCTGGCATCTGTTCCCATCACCTCCCGACACATCTTGTCGACTGCTTCACGAACCGTTTCCCTAACCTTTATAATCGCATGAAAAAGGAGCGATGAATAATGTGCTACGATTTAGTAAAAAAAAAAAGCTCATAATAACGGAATATATCTTGTATAATTTAGTATTTAACTGGATATTATAATACTTAGCTTTTCTTACTATAGCTACCATTACAGAAGTTATGAAAAGGGTGTAAATGACTACATCTCAAGAATGTGATTAAAAGAACTAATTATGATGATAAAGATAATACATGTAGTGATAACGGTAATGTTTTTTCCTAAGTTTTTTCCTAAGCTTACAATTTGACTTTTATTAGGCCTACTATCGTTATTACTAGTATTAATTTCATTATAAGTATGCTTATCATAACTGACTGTTTATTATAACAGTATTATGTGTAATATAGTTATTTTTAATATCAGTATTGTTATTAGTATTATCATCATACGCAATATCATTATCATAGCACTCCCAGCACTCTGCAGGAAAGATCAAGTCCGGAGCGATGTGGGTTTACCCCTACAAGAGGCAAATCAACAAGCCCAGGGCAGATCAGAATGTAACAGAATTTCTCGTAGGGGAGCGAAGGGGTACACCGTCCTACGTATCTAAGTTAAAGTGATACCTGTTAAGTGTCAGATATTGCACAAAATGACATTTGAGACTTCAATCCTATATCAATATCATTTTAAAATACAATTGAAAGATTTGTGAAAGTTTGAAAGAAAACGAACACTGTTTACCTAGTGAAAAAAACGAATATTGAGTTCATATTTTATCACCGAATACTGATGGTCTGCCATACATTTGTCGCAGTAATACTCATCCGTTTGAGATATTCGCACCCGTGTATGTTTACAGACGTAGTTCGCTCGGCTCAAAGTTCAATCTCCGGAATGTTTCCCACGCGTGCTGCATCCGGACGTGTTAAAGGCATATATGCGTGGGTTATAAAGGGTAGTCAGCAAATTCCAACTCGACTCCACCGTAATCTCTCGAGGTAAACTCACGATATGTGTTGGATCGATCTCAGAGCGGTGCTTCGAAATATCTGAACACGGGCCTTCTTATGAAATTGCATGCAGCAAGAATTTCTCACGCTATCACCTAAGACATCAAACAGCGGCGCTTTGAAGTATTTGCGGTTAAGCGTGTTACGTAATATTTTCGCTCGTAAACATCTCTGATGGATCTCCATTCGACTAGTACAAACATTCCGAACGCGACTATTTTTAATGCATTTTTTACTCGGGTATTCGGAAGTGGGACAGTTTGCGATCGCTACTTATAACTGAGCCAATGGGGATTACGTACCGTGCGTAAAAGTGCGCAAGATGGATCCACGCGTCTAATAACCCAGGCATATATGCCTTTAAGCTAGGACAATTGTACTTTTTATCAAAAGCGTTGATCAACGTTTTTCAAATAAAAAATTTCAATGATAATTACCTTCATACTAAAGGGACATTTGAATTTTATTCTTCTTTTACCATAAGCTAAACAACACGGTAGAAGAGAAACGAGGAAGCTCCAAGTAATTTTCGTGGATTTAGACACTTTACAGGCATGACTTTAAGTAAGTAAGTCATTATCATATTGTTTTCAATCATTTAGCAATGTTGCAATTGATCACATGGATTCAGAAAAGGTGTAATCATCTACAATAATAGTCCATTCCAGTCAAATGACATCAACATGAAGCAATACTTCGAAAGGACATTAACAATGATAACCATGTGTCAATACAATGTCGTAGCTACGGGGGTGTGGGGGGGGGGGGGGGACGTACCCTCCATTAATTTAACAATAACAGCATACCATTCCAGAGAAATTAATATTTAAAGTGTGCCCCCCCTCCCCCATTATTCGTTGCCTCCCAATCAGTTCGACCAGTCAGCCACGCCACTGTGACTGTCTCATTACCTGTGCAACTTCTTTAGGGTCAGGCTTGCTCGGTTTCTTTGTCCTGTCACCAGCCATCGGAAGCCTGTACACGCGAACCTGCAAGAATTGTGAAACAAAATATAATTTGGTTCATAATAACCATGGTTATCATAATATGCTTCGGTTGTGAATTGCTCTAGTAATGGCGACTGTCGTATAACATCCTAATTGAAGGCATTATTATAATTATTTTATTTGGTAATTCAAGTATACACAAGAAGTGTAACAAAGTAAAGAAATTGCAACCACTTGAATGACAGGATTTGGAGGGGAAAAAAGTTAATTGAATACCTGTGGCTAAAAGCCTTCCGTCCCAATTCCAGTGGTTGCTAACAAATGGGGGGAAAAGATGGATAAACAACGGATTTCGAATTTCCTTCTCTAGGAATGCACCAGATTGCACAATTTCAAGTCCCAAAATTCTAAAGCTCCCTATAGTGGGAGGGGGGAGGGGGGGGGGGGACACCCCCCCCCCCCCCTCATACACCGTCCCCCCCTCACGGTCGCTTTGTTCCCTCGCAAAGTCTCACTCTCACCTCCGGCTCAAAGTTGGCAACCCTGTAATTACTTCATCTGATAGTTCTTCAAATTATATATTTTACAATCTTTCTAATCATGGCGATCAAAGTTATTCTCATTACACGCCCCAAGGATCCAACTCCTCAACACAGACGGGACGGCATTGTATACAACATCTTTGTAAAGGATGTGATGGATCCTACATCGGTGATATCACCTGACGAAGTGTTGCAGCGGCGCAAGAAACGTCGTGATCTTTTAGATCCCTTGTTGACCATACATTGCGAGACAAACGAATACAACTAGCGATACTATTTTCGATACTATATCCGCAATGAGTAATATATTTAGTAATGTAAATAATGTTTACATTATCTGTATCATGAGTAGTCTTTATACGTTTGGTTATTATTATTGGTATTGGTACTAATACTACTGCTTATAGTATGTTTCCTACTACTACTACTACTTTGATAGCAAAAACTCGAGTACAAATAAAACAGGGAACTTCCCAACTCATTGTCCCCTAGAATTACACATGAAGGCACAAATGAACAGATCATCTTAAAATACAAAATCAATTTACGAAGCAGATATAGCCACTCACTTTCATAAGAAACTCTGGTGGAGGTAGAATTTCCAGAACAGTGCTGTGTTCTGGGCCACACGGCATGAAGATCTGCCGGTAATACAGCTCTACATCGCCATAATCCTTGGCTGCACACATGCGACTCATCAGTCGGTGGAACAAGTTGACTACGGAACAAGAAAAATGTAGCAAGTAAAAAGTCACAGTTGAAGTACAGTGGGCATAGAACCAACTATAGAGAACATGGAAATGGTATAAAAGGGGCAAATTATTGAGTAAAGTATGAAGATTTGTGCTTGTACGTTCTTCCTCAAGTAATACCTTTATGGACTAGTTCATGACTATAACGCACCAGGTATGGTGATTAACCAAATTTATGTTTCCATTGTAAGGAACAATACCCAAAACTTGATCATATTTGTGTGAAACTGTCATATTAAAGGGATCTAGTAACTTAGTTGACATGTGCAAAAAGTGATGAATGGTTGATGCAATGTATATTATTGTTATCTCATATGTCCACAGGGTATTGTGTGAAAATTTAAAGTAAAATGGACATTGCATGGCCAAGTAATGAGCGAAAATGCAAAGTGATATTCAATAACTCACTGCACTCACTTTGTACACAGAAGAAAAACTCGCCCGGAGTTTTTCTTATCTGAATACTTCGATCGTACATATCTTTGTAACGAAAGGGAAATTTGAAAAACCGAAACCTGTCCCATGATTTTATTGTTAATACGAATACAACAAGGTATAAGGGAACCACTAGAATGAAAAATTTATTTTGAGGATTTGGACGATGTTACTAAGTCCCTTTAAACATGTTAAAGGACCGCTTCACAAAATAATTTTTCTGTAAAGGTAATGAAAACTAAGTGTAAGATTTGAAAGAGCAAAATGATTGTAAAGACAAAACAACTTTTATTTGATCAAAATCGGCTTCAGAAACATCTTGAAAATCCAATAAATATATCCAAGTTAAATAAATGTTGGGCTCCAAAATGTATTACATAATTTAAGAAAATTTGTATAAAGCCTACGAAGGCTCCTTCTTGTGTTAACGGCTGTTTTTGTTAATCAAAACAGCCCTATATATTTATGTTGTGCTGATTATTATATACACTGATTATGCAATTATGAAAACGAATGAAGATAATATGACTGGAAGAAACCCGTTACTTAACCGCGTATATTTTACGCACACACATACACACAACAGTGGCTGAGCAGATAATATGCTGGTAACACTAATTGAGAAACTGTATTCTTACCGGTGAATATGCAGTCAATGGCGACATAGAATTCAACGGAGAGCAAGGAGTCGAGATGTTTCTCTTTCTGTGCTGTGCACCTTGGAGATAGCATAGAAGGTACCTGCATTCTCTGCTGATCTTGACTTGATGTGCTTGGTTGGTCTCCGGGAAGGTTATCAGGAGCATCACAGATCAGATCGAACTTCTTCATGAGGTCGATGAGTTTGAGCTTCATCTCAGGATCAAATTTACGCCACACGTAATCTAGAAAGCCCTTCGTTAGGATCCCATCTTCGCTGAGTGCAGCCCAGTCTGCGTTGAGCTTTCGAGGCTGAAGAGGAATGCATTTTGTACCATTATGCTTAATAGGCAAATGGGCAGTTACAGCTACATTTACTAGGTCTTCAAAAAATACTTATGTATGACATTATAAAGGTGGGCGATTGTCAAGAGTAAGATAAGTTCCATCGTTACACGTTATAATAGTTTTCCATGATGACAAATTCAAAACTTGAAAGAAGCTCACCATCTTTTCTGGCCTCATGATAGTGACGACTCTCTTGAATACACCGATCAACCACACCGGGTCTAAAATGACGAGATCGTTGAGTGTGTTGTTTGCTTCATCTAGTTTGCCAAAGAACACTATCTTGCCCAAATCATGGTAGAATGTCAGCATCGTCTGCAGCGACTGTGGATCTGTTGCAATGCTGAGCTTGCTTAAGAGCTCTTTGATCTAAGATACAACGAAACATAACGACCGATCAAATCGAAGAACATCCCATGATAACATGAGAATGTTATTTCTTCCTTATCATTTCTTCTTTTCTGTTAGTTCGTCTTACACGCACATACTAGTCCATGCAAACAAACACACAATTTCGTTCAGGCTCGAACGAGAATGTGGAAGAAAATATAAAAAAAACGCAAACGTAATTTTAAAAATTTCACTCAGCATTTTTGTGTTCATCACTTTATTGCACATTATAAAAGAACATGAACAAAGAAAGCAGAATACATATACAGGTCCAGGTCATGCCATATTACTGGACACGCGGGACAGAAAATGTATTGTTATTATAGAAGGGACTACATTATACAATGTTAGCACCACCATCTTCAATGTCAAATGTTAAATGTCTTATAACGTGGAAAATATACCTGACTCATGTCTTTCATAGGGTCTTCCTTGTGTTCTTCGATCTCTTGTTCAAATTGAAGCCATCTGAGTGGTATTTCTTCTCCCATGTACGGTTCATCTTTGGCAACTTCCAGAATGTGTCTTTGCAAAGCCTTCATCTGCAAACATGCAAGGTAATGGTCAAGTCCCAGGGGAGTCAAGTCAAAGTTTACAGTTTTGTATTTTCATTTTGTAAATTAGTATTCTGTATTCAACACACGGGCGCTTAGAAATCAGGTTAATAATGAAATATATTTCAAGATACAACACTTGTGTAATAAGCGAACTGCAGAACATATAAAGGGTGACTAAATTAAAAAAGCATGTTTACTTTGGTTGATCTATTATAATGAATACATCACATATGTGTTGACTATTTGATGTACATTTTTGTCATATTGTGTATATATTTTTTTCTATTACTTTTTTCTACCTACTCAGCTTCACCCCTAAACAAAACCTGCCAGAAGCTATTGACTTTTGTGACATCATAATACCATTCAACCATTAGTCAGCTAAATGAACAAAACACATTGGTATGTCCACTGACCACCTGTTTACAATAGCATTGCATGTTTTATACAATGCCCACTCACCATGAAAAGAAGGGTTTCAATGACAACATCCAATGCTAATGCAATAAGGTACTCAGTGGGTGAGAACATATCTTTTGTTTATGTTTATCTAGCTGATCGATGGTTGAATGGTATTGTGATGTCAGAAAAGTCAATGGTGGAGAGTTTTTTTAGGGGTGGATCTTAGCAGGTAGAATAAAAAATAATAGAAAAAATAATATTAAAAATATGACAAAAATGTACATTAAATAGTCAACAGATACTATGTGATGTATTCATTATTATAGATCAACCAAAGTCAACATGCGTTTTTAATTTAGTCACCCTTCAAACTGTACGACTTTGTTGATCATGTTTATTTGATAAAATGAAGTAAAAAAGGATAAGTTATCCTTTTATCAGCCGTTTCCGAACATTACACGTTAAGTGAGGCCCTGTTAAAGGTATAGTACAGTTTTGGTCAAATTGAATTTTAGTAACCAAAACCGGCACCATAACATTACAAATGTAAAGTTATAACTCCACCATGCTGGAAATAGGTGTACAAAATTACACACGACAAAGTAAAAGCCTGTTATTATTCAAAAAGAGCCGTTAAACAAGAGGGCGCTCTCTGAAATCGCATTGGTTTCAATCATTTTCATTACAAAATATGCATGTGATATTTCGTTGACATAATTATTTAATACAGATATCATCAACAACTTTCTAAAAACCTCTTTTGTAAATTGTTTGAAAATGTGTAACCATATTTGTATTATTTTTTAAAATCTAATAAATGTGGGATTCCACATTTATTCCGATCGGATATAGATACATCAGCTGTTTATGCACCGATTAATCAAATAAAGTTTATTTTGTCATTAAATTTGAATGCTCTTTCAAATCTGACACTCAGTTCTCCATTACCTTACAAACACAAATTCTTGAAGCGCCCTCTTTACCGCAACTCAACTATCCCTTTAAAAGGCAAAGACATAGCGGTAGATGGCTACTGTTACGTACAGTACCCAGGTATTTCAACTTTGAACCTCACCTTCTCATCATCGCCTCCAAGGCTGTTTTCGATAGCGTAGTATTCTGGAACGACGTGGTTCACATAGGGCTTTCCATGCAAACTTTTCCTGATTTTTGCAAACTGTCGTTGGATCTGAAATACAGAAATGTAGTACCGTTACTACACCAGTAACGGATCACCTACCCAAATTGATGCATAAAGACGTTTGTGACTATCTAATTGTTTTAATTTTCATAAGTGGGTGAGAAATGTGCATCTAATATCAACTTTATCATCTCCTTTTTAAAGGTGATAAACCTTAGTTCCATGATCATCGCGCAAAAGTGAGAAATTAGCCCTCAAATTAGTGTCATCTAGTGACAAAATGTACAGATTTAAGATTTTCAAGAAAATATATAATTTTTTTGTTTTAATAAGATGTTTAAAACACAAAAATATGCCGACGGATCTAGATTAATATACTATTTACACAGAAAGATGTTCTGGTATACACGATACACCCCACAGCATTTTCCGGGTGTTTGGGTGCAGGCTTATAGTAAAAAAGGGCAAATTTTAATGTATAATTACAGCAGAAATTATCTACACCAGTAACGGATCACCCATTTTCAAATCCTTATAAAAACATAACAAATGATCAGAATTAATTTTTTTTTGCTGTAACAATGTATTTCACTAGAATCTATGATATTTCTAACTTAAAAATCAAAAATTACTTGGATATTTTGGTAAATTCAGGTTTTTGTGTGATTTTTGCTAAAATTTCATAAAGATCATGTGTGGCAGAACTCAACTCTTCATAACTAAATAAGGAAACACGTTTAAGAAGTAACATTTTTCCTGGATGTTAATTGCTAATTTGCAAACACTTTGATGAACAAATTAAGGTAATTGGTCAAATATTTTTAAAATAAAGCCAGGTGATCTGTTACTCCTGAAGTGGTGATCCGTTACTGGTGCAGCGTAAGTGGTTCGTAAAACGCGGAGTGATTTGCTTATTAGTGACGGAATGAGTTTGAATTTTCAATATTGGTAATCTGCACCATTTTAGCTTTCCAACGATATATGATAGTCCATACAAAATATTTTGTCTTAGCAAGAAATTGTATCCACAAAAAAAGTGATCCGTTACTGGTGTAGCTACGGTACTCTGTCTGGCTTTTTTATACATATGGATTTTATATAACAAAGCAAACACTGTGCTATTATGATGAAAACAAAGTATAATATGTGACAGACATTATGGTGAACTTGAATATTAAGAAATTTTAATATGCTATATTTTTTACAATCCACGGTTTGGTATATTGTTGCATTTTAATAATGAGTATTTACAAATTGTAATATGCTATATTTTTTCAAATCCACGGTTTGGTATTTTGCTGCGGTTTTATTATCTATGTTTTGGTGTTTTGTTGTGGTTATACAGTTACAATGTATATCAAAATAAATGGTCCAGTTATGACTCATGCGGAAACTTCAACGAGTTAAAATGTAATATTTATGCATGATGTCCTGATAAGAATTTTGCACAGTTATCAGGCAGGAAGGTCTATAAATTTTGATAATTTTGATAAGCCGTTTTTTTAACAAATCTCACATTTTCTCAGTACAAACTTATTTGAAATCATTATGTTCTTACTTCCAAGTTTCTTATTCTTCTTGTACATGTATTTTGTCGCTTCTTACGTTCCCAGCCGCTTAACTTCAACAAAACTGATTTGTAAAAAATATACTCAACTTGTATGACTGTACCGTTAATACAAGGAGAGGAATAGGGGAATATTAAACATACCTTATCTTCCGTGTCCCCTACGACGGTATCTCGGTGCGTTCCCACGATGAAGATTGGGGGAGAACTGTCTCCACCACCGGGACGAGTGGAATGTGCGACTATCGAAGAGATCCAGAAGTTGATGAACTGGAGGCGAGTAAGATCACTTTTAGTTCCCCCTTTCACCTGACATAGAATCAGTAAAAATATAAATATTTTGATAATTTTAGACGATGATCAACAATCTATCAATAGAGAAAACCAATGGGTCACAACAAGAGACAGTATGCTTCTTTTCTGGTCAGTCAGCTTGACTGGGTCTTTTGTACCTCCAGTACATATCGTGTATTAATGTAATTCGAAAACAGCTCGAAAGACATAATACATACTACTACTACTTCACTAACTTAAACGTATAGTGATTAAAAGAAGGCAAAGAAAATGGGATTCCAACGGGATTCGAACCCGAGACCTCCAGATTGCTAGACTGGTGCTCTACCGACTGAGCTATAGAAAACCCTAGACGGTGCTCGTCCCAGAAACCCCTTAATTCTCTTTGCCAGAATGGTCAGAAGCTATTATAAACCAGACATAAACCCGAAGGATACAAATCAACTTGGGGATATATGCGAGGGATCACCGAAGCGATACAGCTTTTTGTAATAATTAATTCAAACATATAAGGAAACTGACCAGAAATATATTGTGATTAAAAGAAGGCAAAGAAAATGGGATTCCAACGGGATTCGAACCCGAGACCTCCATATTGCTAGACTGGTGCTCTACCGACTGAGCAATAGAAAACCCTAGACGGTGCTCGTCCCAGAAACCCCTTAATTCTCTTTGCCAGAATGGTCAGAAACGTATCATTAAACGTATCATTAAACGTATAGTAATACAAATCGGCAGGGATGAATACATTTATTTTTGGTTCGGATATTTACATTTTAGCATTTTAATTCGTTACATTGATCTGCCAGACTTTTAAAACACATTTTCCTTTGTAGGCTGAACTGCCTCATTATTATTTCTATACTATACTTATTTGAATTATTTTATATATGTGTCTATAATCTGGATATTTGAAGTTTATTTTGTATAATCTTGTATTTCTTATTTTGTTGTATTTGTGTGTTTAATGTACGGACGTGCTGAAAAACAGATTTTAAATAGCCCATTTATATTGTTTTCTAGGGGTTACCACGCTATTCATAAGGAGCGCTATTTATAGCTTTATATTTTCCAATACTGAAGGACCGTTATACATGAGACGAAAAGAGGGTCGCTAATCATAATTCACATGTACGGTCACTACTGATAAGGGTCGCTATTCATAATACAACGTGAGGATCATTATTCATAATGTAAGAAGAGCGTCGCTATCATAAAATGATAACAGCCGACCCTCTTCTTACATTATGAAAAGCGACCCTGATTTAGTATAGATTTTCCTGTTCAAATTCGTCAGAACAGCAAACAAACTGAAGATTCGATCATTTTAATTAGAGCAATTTTTCTTCAAGCGCTGTTCGCTATTTCCATTTTTACTTTAAAAGCATTCAAATTTGCTAATAGGCATTTGATTTTGTAATTCTGCACATTCGAATTAGTTTTTGCCTTATTCTATTTAACACTACCCAATCATCATTAATTTTAGCGCCATGAAGCGGGAATGAGAACTTAGTACCCCAATTAGTATTCAAATTTGTTTATAAGCACCCAGATTCGTGCAATCAATTCGGTTTGATATGGAAAAGCGTGGCCTTTTTTTATGTTTTGCAGTCATTTCAAGGACAATTAAAATAACTTGTACGATTATACGGTTACAACTATGACTAAGGAATCATACAAAAGCAATATAACATATGACGATTGCAAGTGGTTAAGAAAACATGGAATATATAATGGACATTTGTATGAAGACAAAATAGAATGAAACATAATTAAATGATGAGACATTGAATTAAAACCATTATCGAACGATGAAAATATCATATACATATATTGAGTGAATGACTAAATTATTATATGATTTCTGATAGACATAATTGGTATGTATATATACTGACTGTGGGGTAAGTTTAATAATTACATGAATATACATGTCACAAGATATACCTATGCAAATTTATATTGTATGTTTAAATGATTAATTAAAATTAAAAAAACAGAAGAACAATACAAATGTCATGTATGAAACCCAATTGAATGCTTCATGTACGAAAATGGTAGTATATATAAACGAATTTGAAAGCTTAAATGGAGTGTGTGCATTTCACACATCTTGTGAACAGTTTCCAGTAGACGGATGAGGATGAATGGTCCACACACATACAATTTCACATCGAACAACCCTGTAATTTGGATTCTACGAATGAAAAACGAATGTGTAGAAACCATCCCTTCATCGAACTATATATCCGCCAATAAATGTGTTTAACTAATTTAGCCTAATATTACAACAATATTGTACTTATTCTTGTAAAGGTATTATAAAGCCGATATGTTTTGAGGGTATGCCACGAAAAAGGTTTCGAAAATTAAGAATAAACAATTACATAGTCAGTTTTATGAGTCTTAGTTATTTTGTCTACTATTCGCTTACGCCGTTGTTCAAACACAATCTGTGCGCGGTTCTCGCACAGCCACAGGGGGTCTCCGCAATGCGCCGGCAGCTATCGTGAGTGCAATTGTGCACGGGCGAAGACTCGTCACGCATTATCAACGACGTTACGTCGCTTTTTTGTTATTATTTTGAGGTCTATAACTCAAGGAACAGGAGATTTCAAGCCCTTATTTTGTTCAGTCAAGCTGTTAAAAGACATTTTCTTCCACATAAAACATGAACCTCGCAACCTTTCAAATTTGGCTTGCGAAAGATCATTTAGTTTTCCGCGGTAAATTGAATGCACTTTCGGCAATTTTTTTAATTGGATTCTCCTTTTTTTAAATCTTGGTTTGACCAAAATTTGCGATCGTGTTCTCTTAAAAGTTAAATTGAATGATCTTTTCAGTTTTCAGTTAATCAAATAATGATCCAAATCGTAAGTCGATTTCGTGCTAACTAAATAATCGAATAGTCAGTTTGTTTGCTGTTTTTAATAACGAATTTGACCGGGAAAACATATTTAATGAATAACGATCCCATTTTATGTTATGAATAGCGAACCTGATTTCTTATTATGAATAGCGACCCTCATCTTACATAATGAATAGCGACCTTGATTTTGTATTATGAAAAGCGACTCTGATATCGTTTACAACGAGCGACCCTTTTTGTACATTCTGAATAGCGACACTCATTTATATTATACTACTAGGATGATTATAATAATAAATATATTATTAGATATGATGAAAGTAATATTATTCATACTATCATTGTTGTTTTATTACGTGTAAGCATTATGTATAGGCCTGGATGTTTATCATACATGACTTCATAAGTAGGTGCAAAGCTGAAGTATTTTCCCAATAATGTTAGCACGAAATAATCAATTGCAATATCAAAATATGAAAAAACACTAAGAAATAACAAAATGTTAATTAAATTACAATTGAATTCCAATTAAATTAAGTTATTTACATTCCAATTGAGCGCTTAAGGCCCAGTCCCATACTGACGATTTTCACGGCGATTCGCAACGATTTGACATTCGTCGAGAAAATCGCCATGGTCGTGTTGCATCGTGTTACATCGTATCGGTTCTTCCCCCAAAACCGTTGCGCATCGTGAAGAAAATCGTGAAAGCGGAGCCAAATCGCCGTCTTCAACTGTTCAAAACAATCGCCACGCCACGAAGATTTTTACCCAAAACTATTGTATTTACTGTTGCACAATCGTGTCACGTCGTTCCACATCGTTGCAATTCGTTGCGACTCGTATCGCTTCGTCGTGAAGATCGCCGCTTTCCGTTTTTTAACTGACCATAGACGTAAAGACTTACGTAATACCTACTCATCATGAGAGGGGGAGGGGGTGAATGAATAGATCATCCCCCTGTTGAATTGTATAAATGACAGATCTACGCCCATGGAACTGACTCAAACAAGTCCGATTGTTCATTGGTGCACTGCCCTATTGTTCCATAAAAAGAATGAAAGGAAATCGTCGCGACATGGCGATAGTTTTGAGCAGTCCCAAAACATTCATTGTGCTAACACGATTCATGGCGTTCTTCGCGATGCGCAACGGTTCGCAGAACGAATTACAACGACTCGCAACGAACTACAACGACTCGCGACGACTCAAGCGATTTTCTCCACGAATGATAATTCGTTGCGAGTCGCCGTAAAAATCGCCACTATGGGACCACAACTTTTTTTCTGCCACGATTTTTCTACCGCAATGGTAAAAGACAAAAGAAGGACGAATTGACTCGTCGAACAACGACGAAGAACGAATATTCGTCTCGAGTCGCCGTACAATTCTTCCAAATTCGTTGTTAAATCGTGGCTAAATCGAGTCGATTCGTTCTAGTAAATCGTTGCGAGTCGTTGCGAGTCGCCGTGAAAATCGTCAGTATGGGACTGGGCCTTTAGAGGCTCTTTTGCAATATGCGCTTTACAAATGTAAATTAATATAATTATTATTGAAATGAAAAACACTAAGGAATAATAAAATGTTAATTACATTCCAATTGACCAATTACACAAAGTCCTATCCTACAGGACACTCACATCAAAATTCATGTCTTCTACTGTAACCTTTTCATCCAGATCCTTGCTCAAGTCAAAAGTGAGTAGGTAAATGGCTCTCCTGGACAGGAACACCTAATACCAAACGTAAAAACATTACATGATTTAGCTTGATGAAAACTGTCAATTTAAGAACTCACATTTATGTCTTTATCGACAACAAGAACTTTAATACCCGTAAACATTAATAAGGAATAACAAATTAACATTTATGGTAAAATGTAAATACGACACAAATCTGGCTTTTTATATATCCTTAAAGGGACAGGTCCACTTTTACAAAATGTCTGAACAGCTTTCAGTTGACGGATGGGGATCAATGTAACACGCAAAAAAAAAATCAGAGCGAACAGCCCTCTAATTTGGATTCTACTAAAGAAAAACGAATGCGTCCCTCCATTTAAACTATATATCGGTCAATAAAGGAGTTCAACTGATTTAGCATAATATTACAACAATATAGTACTAATTCTCGTAAAGGTATTGTGAAGCCGACATTTGTTAACGTATGTCACGGAAAAAAGATCTCAAAAAGAAAGAATATATAATTAATGTAGTCAGTTTAAGCGATGTTTGGGTATTTTGCTTGGTAAACGCTCACACATTAGTACTTATGCGCGGGTCACGTAGCTAGCGCGGGTCACGTAGGGGTCATGCATACCGATCTGGCACTCCGTGAAATCTATGTACGAACTTACTCACCGGCCGAAAATACGTATGTACCTAATGAACCGACGTCCCTCAGTTTATTCAGTTTTAGGTCTATAACTCCACGAAAAAGAGATTTCAAGCCCTAATTTTTTCAGGCATGTTATTAAATGACATTTCCTTTCATATAAGACAACAACCTCGCAACTTTTGAATTTTGGCTTGCAAAAGTGGATCTCTCCCTTTAAGCAAAACCTGTAGCAGGTTCGGTGATTTCATTTAAATTGCGATAAAATATATTACATGGAACATAATATGTACAATGCAAACAATTACCATTGAATACAAAATAACAAAAAAACCTGGTAACAAAATAACAATTATTTGTATTGGTTCACAGAATAACGAAAACTGTGATATTTCGGGATTCATAATGAATCATCACGATATGCTTTATTTATTAAAATATAGATTAAATGTATTATTGAAATAATGCTATGGGGTTTCTGGGACGAACACCGAATAAAGGGTTTTTTATAGCTCAGTCGGTAAGAGCGCCGGTCTAG
Organism: Echinarachnius parma; assembly: GCA_037951105.1. Taxonomy (NCBI): domain Eukaryota; kingdom Metazoa; phylum Echinodermata; class Echinoidea; order Clypeasteroida; family Echinarachniidae; genus Echinarachnius; species Echinarachnius parma. The sequence continues at coordinate 30,204 of JBAMJV010009667.1, forward strand.
CAATCCGGAGGTCTCGGGTTCGAATCCCGCTGCAGTCAGAATACAACTCTGCCCGATTCCACTGTATGTATTCATATCGTATTCATAGATTTCAGAACCGAACGCACCAATGAGCAATGCAGAGGGGTTTTATTTTGAGCTTTATGGAACCTTAACATAGTCTTCAATGAATGAATGTGGTATCAAATGTTAGAGGAAGAATTTTATGTTTATCATAATTAATCAAGTATTAAATTAAATTTTACCAGTGCAATTTGTTGTCAAATATCACCAAAAAATAATAAGTTCAGAGGTGAAAAATAACAGTTTATGCTTCTTGCGTCTCATTGATTTTATAATCATTGTAAAGCATGTTTTATACTCTTTCAGGATATGTAGGTTTTAATTTGCTGCGTTGGATAATCGGGTCAGGAGCCAAGAAAATACCACTCAGGTACAAATTAAGAACAACTATAATGCGAACGAGCATTCCCATTGGATGGTACAAAGGGGTTTGTTTGAAGCGGGCCAGTGATTGGCCTCATTCAAATAACGCAATACCAGGCTCCCCTCGGAACAACGCGCTGTGCGGGGAAAGAGAAATTCTCTCTCCCCCTCTCTCTTCTTCGCGGGACGTGGAGAATCTGCGTGATGCTGATTCAACCAATCAACGGGCTGGATTGCCGCTGAAAGCCAACAATATGATATTTTATTTTGTCCTTTGCTGGTCTTTGTTGGCTCCTGACCCGATTACGAAATAAACGGCTTCAAAATTGACATATTTATAAAGTGTATTAAATTACCTTTCATATGGTATAAATATGAAGGAGACGCAAGTACATTTTGTAAGTTTTCAAGCCGAATGAAAAAGAACTTTCAAAAACGAATTTTGTCAAGTTATTACACTTGATTTTCATCTTTTTGTCGTTGTTGAATTACAAATATAATTATATGGAAGCAAAGAATGAAATATTTTCTACAATGTCATATATCACATTGTACAATAGGTTATTGCAAACTGAAGTTATCGCATTTTAAAAATGATGTATGAGTACTATTCGGGAGAGAAAGTTCGATCGGTGGAATCTGAATAGAACGAGCGTTTTAGCCTCATTAAAACATGCTTTGCTCTATGACTGGCTGGAATACAATTTTCTTTGCTCTTTTTCAGTCATATTATATTTCTGGTCAGTTTCTCTATATGTTTGAATTCATTATTGAAATGTTAAAATATTCATATTAAATGTGTTTTCAGAATTTCTCACGAAAATTATTTCTCTACATAATTATCTCATTATTCAATTACATGTTTTATACGAACCATAATGCATGCCACGTTTCTTTGCAACTTACAAAATCTCAACAAACATGTCAAAGATGGAAATTGTCAAGTACAGCAAAGCTACACCTTTGAAATTGCCACATAGAAAATGGAATGATAACTTCGAAGCTGTCTAAATCAAAATACCGTTCATTATTCATACCTGATGTGTTGTGTAGTAAAGCTCATGCCCTGCAAAATCCCATATGTCGAAGTTGACGGAATCTGTTTCACCCTCACCCTGTGATGCCGGTAGGCTTGAAGATAACCTTGCTTTTTCCTGCAGCAGTTTAGCCATTTCTGGTGACATTTCCTCAGATTGCATGTCTTTATGTTCTTGAGAAACTAGTTTAGTTCTTGCAGATGACTCTGTAACATTATAAGCAAAACATTATTGAAATGAGAGAACACATTTCACATATTCTGATTGCAACGTTAGGCGTATCAGAAGACAACTATTATAGCGAGAGAAAATACTAGTAATAACTCGATTGCAGTATACACTGGTCAGCGAAAAAAATATCAGTGGGAAAATCTAGATTGTGAAGTGTCACTTCTAGACGGATAAGTTGACAATCTAGAAAATACTTAGCCTGAACCAGTATGGTACAGTAATGTAAGTTTTATAATGTTGGTTGAGTAACATTCTCCACACGTTCTCTTCTTTTCTCAACCTCCTAGATCACTTGATCGATCAATCAATCATTAAATAATTGATTATATTAATGAAGCCATGAAAGGTGTTAATGCAAACAACGATTTATATAGATTAGCATTTTGGGATAATTGTTATACAATCTGCTTAATACAATAGGAATAATAGAGAACAGTTTAATAAATATTTCAAAAAATTATACCTTAAAGTGATCTATTAACATTGTGGAAATTCAGCCAAAATCACTTGGAGCTTTCACACTACTTGTGTACTTTGTTGTTTGGCTTATGGTAACAGAATAATGAAATGGGTTGGATTGTTCAAATGTCCCCCTAATTATGGGAAATATTTCAGATTGAATTTTAAACCGTTTGTAGGCGCTTTAGACCGCAGTCCTATCCGAATTCGGAGACTAAATCCGCCATAGTATCCGAATTCGGATACTTCACTGGAACGTTCGGGATAAAATTAGACATCAATTTACAAAGTTTTCACTAGTAAACATTTTTACTTTTCTATGACATTCTCACATATCATTCTTAAGAATCTTCCAATGATATTAGTATATGATTGAAGTCTCAAATATCACTTTTGGAACAAAACATATAACGTTAATCGATCACTTTAATATGCAATGAGTAAAGTATTTGAAAGACATAATTGTGTTATATCAACTGAGGTACTTTATCTATAAGATGACGCAAACTTGCGTATATCGTTTTGTTGTTGCATATAAACTCTTCTTTAAATGTATTGCATGCAATAAAGCAGAAATGGACCCTACTTTTACTATTATTCCATCAACATTGACCAGAAGTGCATTCGCATAGTGTTGTTGCAGTTGTTACTATTTCTTGATAGAACAATCGGGAATAGTATTGCTGCAATACTATACTAGAAGTAAGGGCAAGAGGAAAGGGCGGCAAGGTAATTAGCAATAGCATGTCATATAACATCAATGTAGTACCACAAGTCAAATGTACATTTACAGATAATATATAGGAAATGCACTGCCATCAATGGGGGAGGGGGGGGGGGGGGGGTGTATTGGTGTGTTTGGGTTAAAGCAATTACGAAAGTCTATGACTAAAAAAAAAATTCAAACCATACAGTTAGTGCTTTGAAGATATCGACTAATCAAATAGTACAATATATTTAATACAAGTTCAGGACAATTTTAAATTTCAATTATCATGCATGACATGGCAGCAACGCTGGTAGTAAAATAATGACATGTTGCTTTAATTTGAAATACAAATTGGTGCGATCTAAACTTCATGTAATCGCATATTGTAGTCTAAAAGGGTTGAAGCTCGTTATTCCAAAGGTTCGTTAATGCGAAAATGAATTGGGGTTCTGTTGGCTAAAATGGTAACAGAATAATGAAATGGGTTAGATTTTTCAAATGTCTCCCTTATTATGGAGATATTTAAGATATATCGGGTATAGTATTGCTGCAATACTATACTAGAAGTGAGGGCAAGAGGAAAGGGCGGCAAGGTAATTAGCAATAGCATGTTATATACATGTAATATATCATCAATGCGGTACCACAAGTCAAATGTACATTTACAGGTAATATATAGAAAATGCACTGCCATCAATGCGTGGGTGGGGGGGGGGGGGGGGGGGGGGTGTATTGGTGTGTTTGGGTTAAAGCAATTACGAAAGTCTATGACTAAAGTTCACTTTTCATACCATCCAGTTAGTGCTTTGAAGAATTCGGCTAATCAAATAGTAAAATATATTTCATACAAGTTGAGGACAATTTTAAATTTCAATTATTACAAATTGAAACAGCAGATTTGAATGATAAAGGATAAATGCCCACTGTACTCCTTGCATCATCATTTCGCTTCACATCCAATTTCATACATTTACAAACTGACATTTCGCAAAACACAAACTACATAATACAAACAAGATTTAATTCTAAGTAAACAAACCTTTAATTAACAGGCAAAAGGTAAAAAGATTTGAGATGTACTAACCAGCTTTCTTGTTTGGCCGTTGCTTTTCCCCTTTTCTTTGAGATTTTATCTTAGCCTGATATGAAATTCAAATATATACAAATATATTATATCATAATAAAAGTTCATCGCTTAGATTGCTAGATAAGAATAATAAGCATTTTCATTTATATTTATGTACATGTATATTTTTGTTTACAAATTAAAATTCAGCTTATATCACTCAGATTTACATTTTATGTTAAAGGGGTAGTTCAGTTTTGGTAGAGAGGGCGCTCCACATCACAATTTTAGTGTGAGGTAATGAAAAACTGAGTGTCGAATTTGAGAGAACATGCAATTTTAATGGCAGAATACAATTTATTTGGTCAAAATCGACCCGGAAACGGCTGAAATATCAATAAATATATCTGATCTAATAATTATTTTGGTCCCAAATAATTAGATGATTTTTTTTTTTTATTTAAAAAATGCTTGCACTTTAAAAAAAAATTCAAAAGCGTTTTTTAAATAGTTGTTGATGATCTCTCTATTGTTGTATTCGTCTTTATTGGTAATAAATCATTCATATACATCGAAATATACAAAACATAGAACGTAATGAGCACAATAAAGATGGAAAATCTACATTATACATATAACATGAAATTAATATATAATATAGCAGGTAAAGTAAGTTATTATTTGAATAAAACATCACATGCATAATTCTGTATGAAAATGGTTTAAACCAATGCCTTTTTAGAAAGCGCCCTCTTGTGTTTGAATGGCTCTTTTTGAATGATAACAGGCTTTTTACTTAGTCGTTTGTAATTTTGAATACATTTCGAGAATGGTGGAGTTATAACTATTAGTTTATAATGTTACTGTCCAGGTTTGGTTACTAAAGTTCAGCCTTACCAAAACTGTACTACCCCTTCAAACAGATTAAAAGATTATTGTAAAGAAATTATAGAAATTAAAATTTACCTATAATTACCGCCACTCTCCACTAGTATAACTAGGATATCTTTCATCACTCCTTCTCATTCATATCCTATACTGACCACCACTCTACAGGAAGGGCAAAGTGGCCACGGCAGATGGAATAGGGGGGTATTCAAAGGAGGGGTGGTTATGTGAATGAGCTAGGATAAGTGGAGAGTGGTGGTAAGTGTAGAATATGAATGAAGAGGAGAGATAAAGGGGGGGGGGGGGGCTGATAGGGGTGTAAAGAATGGGTGATCATTAAACAAAGATCAGTAAAATGTTGCCCGAGGCACACCCCCGGTCCTTAGACGTACCCCCGTTTTGAAGTTGGCTGAGGCACTTCCCTGCCAAAAAATAATTCGAGTTCTCTCTCCCCCCCCCCCCCCCCCCTCCCACGGGTTCCCACCTCCTTTTCCAGCTGTCTGTATTGTGCCTATCTGACTGTATACTTTTCTTTCAGTATTATCGTCATTTAGCCTCTACAGATGATCATGCTTGTGATAGGATCGAACATTTAGGCCCTATATCGACAGGCGTTATTATGGTAGATAAGCTGTTTTCAGCAGTATATTGCATCAAAAAACAGATGTTACTTACCAATTTCGCTTCATCACGGAGGTTTTTTATTGTCTCATCAACTATCGCGTGTTTTGGTTTGGCTGTGGAAAGTATAAATTATATACAAATATATAAACATAGTATTTTTTGGTGCGATCTAAACTTTATGCAATCGCATATTGTAGTCTAATAGGGTTACAGCTCGTTATTCCGAAGGCTCGTTATTCCGAAGGTTCGTTTCTCCGGAATGAAATCGGGTTCCATAATCCGAAAATGAAATGAGGTTCGATTATCCGAAAATGAAATGAGGTTCGTTAATCCTAAAGGTTCGAAACAAACCCCATATCACTTTCGGATTAACAAACCCTATCGCATTCTCGGACTAACGAACCTCATTTCATGTTCAGATTAACGAACCTCTTTTCATTTTCGGATTAACTAACCTTCGGAATATCGAACCCGATTTCATTTTCAGATAAACGAAACTTCGGAATATCGAACCCTATTTCATTTTCGGATAAACGAACCTTCGGAATAACAAACCTGCGGAATGTGGAAACTTCGGAATAACGAATCGCACCCGTCTAATAGTACCAATACGGGAAAAAACAGATCCGATTATTAGTTGTGTCAATTTGTGGATATTTCAACTTCTTTGAATTGTAAATGGTGATAGTTTAACCTGACTTTAACGCTCTTAATGTCTCACTTGTCAATCTACCATTCAAGTGTAGAGGTAATGAACCCAGTTATGTTGATCTTGGATGTATCTTGGATTTCATCTCAGTGAGCTTTCTTTACTCTTCTTATTTCTATTTCTTACTATTTATGAATAAAGTATTGTCATTCTTAAATTCATATATCTTTACATGCAATTCAATTAATATAACAATCATATAACAGGCTCCTAATTGACACTCAATAATCATATATCACTTTCCCAATTAAACAATGCTCAATGCTCACTATTCATTCAATACAAAACACAAAGTATTGTCATTCTAAAATTGATATATCTTTACATGCAATTCAATAAATAAAACAATCTAACACGGTAAGCATAGTAAGCATGGTTAGCTCTTAGGAATGGCAATGGTTGTTCAATCAATTTGAAATGTCTGTAATGTTATTTGGTTTTCTGTCCGTTTTTATTCCATACGCGTTTTTGTTATTTCATCAAAGCTATAATTACCTCTGACACTCTCCTCATCTTGAAGAGACCAGGTTTCACCACTTGTCTGTCCAACATCAATGGTGATATCACGTGTGTGTGACGTATCAATTCCATCCGTCGGTACTTCATTTGTGTAAAATCTAGTGGATAGAGAGCGGATTTTATATAATCTATGTGATAATTTCAGGCTCGTGGCAAAAATGTCAGTTAAATTCAATCATTAGGCCTATCCATTTTATGTTGATTTCAATAAGCCAATTTGCAGTACTATAATGATTTGGTATAGAGGGCGCTGCACGGAATAATTTGTGAGGTAATGGAAAAACGAGTGTCAAATTGAAAGAGCATATCATTTTAGTGACAGAGTAAACTTTATTTAGTCAAATTCAGCTCAGAAACGGCTGAAATATCCATAAATATAACCATTTGTAAGTATTGCAATGTGGGCAATCTTGAACCAGACGTTGAAAACAAAAATTATTTCACTTTACCAACAATTTAAAAAAGATGTTTTTGAGTAGTTGATGATCTCTCTAGTTAATCATTTTTTTAGCAAAACATCACATGCACATTTGGTTTTATTTAAAATGGTTAAAACCAATAATAATAATATATAGCATTTATAGCGCGCCATGTATCTAGGTGCCCTATTCAGAGGCGCATTATTACCCTTGGTCATCAGGTACAGTTCAACCCCGCACAATTATCTTGTGTACCATCTCAAATCCCAGGGGAGCATACTAGCCCAAGCTGCCCAACGGGCGCTGTCAAAGGCTAATTAACACCCGACCAAGTACCCATTTATACTCCTGGGTAGAGAGCAGCAATGTGGATTAAATGTCTTGCTGAAGGACAAACGGAGTGGGCAGGGTACGTTCGAACTCGGGATCTTGAGATTAGAAAGCGCGCGCTCTACCGATCTTGCCACACCACGTCCACAATAAGTTTTTAGAAAGCGCCCTTTTGAGTTTTAACGGCTGTTTTTTAATGATAACAGGCTTGTTACTTAGTCGTTTGTATTTTGTATACATTTAAAGCATGGAGGAGCTATAACTCTTGGTTTGTAATGTAATGGTGCATGATTTGGTTATTCAAATTTAGTTTGACCAAATACTGTACTCTCCATACCAAAACCCAATTATCCCTTTAATGACTTCCAATAATATATGCGACTATACTCCCTTGCATCATTTAGAAAACTATTGTTATACTGAACACACCAAACGTTTGATAAAACTGTAAAAGTTACGTACGGCTGTCCAGTTAGTGACTTTTTAAGGCTTGTCTTTCCAACCCTCTCTTGTCCTACAATCATCAATCGAGTCCGGAAAACGTGTGTCTTCCCTTCTTGAATGGCCTTAATGTACGCCTCCTTTGCTTTTGGTCCTCTTGCAAGAATTTCCAGAGGAGCTTGGGACGACCCTGTTGACAAAAACATGCAAACTATTTAATCAGCAGTGCGCAGGAAAGTGCTAGGTATCATTATTTTGCTTAGTGCCCTACTCATTAGAAACAGTTCCCCTCCGCACAATTATAGTGTGCACCTCCCGGGGAGCATTTTAGCCGCGAGCAAACATACGGGTGAATCCGTCTAAATGTTACCAGATCAATTATCCAAACCCATAATGTAATCCTCGGTTCAGAGCAATAATCTTAATTTAATTATATTTTGGGGTATCGAATTCTTGACCCCATAACTGATAGTCACGCGATTTACCTAGTATATTATGTTGGCACCGTTGAAGAAAGAGATACAAAAGAGTTAAGTCAGATTATATGACTAAATGCGCAAATAGAATTGTTTGAAATGCACAAATCTGCTGACTTATAACAAATACTATATAATTAAAACGTTTTCACTTACAATAACTTGTTACTTATAATCGTTTGTAGCTCTTTCTTTAAAGGGACTGTCCCTCTTTTACAAAACGTCTGAACAGTTTCCAGTTGACGGATGGGGATGAATGTAACACACACAAACAAAATCAGATCGAACAGCCGTAATTTGGATTCTACGGATAACAAACGAATGCGTCCCTCCATCAAACTATGTATGTATTGGTCAATAAAGAGTTTAACTGATTTAGCATAATATTACAACAAATATTGTACTTATTCTCAGTGCGTAGCGTGGTCGGACTGATTGGGAGGGTGGGCACGCAAAATTATTGGGGGGGGGGGGGGAGGGGGCACACCTTATGTATTTCTTTGTTTTTTTCAAAAAATGTCCCCTTATGTTTTATATTGTTTTTTCAAAATTATTGGGGGGGGGGGAGGCACGTGCCCACCCGTGCCCCCCCCCCCCCCCGTAGCTACGCCACTGCTTATTCTTATAAAGGTATTGTGAAGCCGACATTTGTAAAGGTATGTCACGGAAAAAATCTCAAACATGAAGAATATGTAATTACATGTAGTCAGTTTAAGCGAGGTTTGGTTATTTTGTTTAATATTCGGTCATGCTTTTATTATATGTGTGCGGGTCACGTAGCTAGCGCGGGTCATGTATTCGCTGTTGAGTCATTCGTTCATGGTTGTTTGTTTGGAAAACATGTCGGTCTATGTTGGTTAGAAAAAATAGTTGTGTTATTGTGATGTCGCTGATATGGTTTACCTGCGGAGGAGTTAGACGATTTTGCTACAATGGACTCAATGGACAAGCCCCTTTCTTGAGAACGTATCCTAACCAGGATGACGCATCGTTGTTAATGATAGGCTTTCGTTTTGGTTTTTCATTGGGTTTGCAGGGCGAGCGCCGAGCTGTGTCGGCCATGAATTTGTTATCTGCGCGACAGAATGAGGACATTTTGATTGCGAGGATGAATAAGGAGATACAATTGAGCCGTATCGTGGGCCCATTTTTAATTCCCCCTCTCCCAAACTTTCGTTGCTCGCCCGTGGGATTCCTTCCAAAGCAGGCCCCGGGGAATATCGCCTTATTCAACATTTGTCTGCTCCCCGTGGGGCCTCGGTTAATGATTTCATTGACCATGAGCACTGCTCTGTTTCATACAGAATAGTTGTTACAATAACAATTTGACTTATTAACAGACAAAATAACATTTTCAACAAACATATCAATACCGATTTGATGTAATTAAGAAAAAACATAATTGCATTTACTTACATTAGTGGTGTCGGAAAAGGATTCCCGTAACTGACCATATAGACAGAAAAACAGTTAATTTCAACAAACACATCAATGCCATATGATGTAATTTAGAAAAACATCATTGCATTTATCTAAAAACCGACCGTATTGACGAAGTTGTATTCTTCTTTTCATTTCTAATTGGCTAACTATAATGTCTAATATGTAAATATTGAAATATCGACATTGATATATGGCTTATACATTCAGTACATGCATATTGCCCAAAGTTACATTCATGATTTACATGTAAAGTACGTCTTTTCAAGACCACTGGAGACATACATAATCATACTTACCGAAGTCTGATATCAGTAGCAAGGTGGTGATTGAATTTTAGAAAGAGAAAACAATACAGAATAGTTGTTAATATATGTTTGGGGAAAAGGCTCCATAGAGAGCAATTCTTTTGTACAAGGTCATGCATATAGCGTATAATTTGTGCAAGTAATGATTGATTACATAAATAACAATTTGACTTATTAACAGACAAAATAACATTTTCAACAAACATATCAATACCGATTTGATGTAATTAAGAAAAAACATAATTGCATTTACTTACATTAGTGGTGTCGGAAAAGGATTCCCGTAACTGACCATATAGACCACAGAAAAAACAGTTAATTTCAACAAACACATCAATGCCATATGATGTAATTTAGAAAAACATCATTGCATTTACCTAAAAACCGACCGTATTGACGAAGTTGTATTCTTCTTTTCAGTTCTAATTGGCTAACTATAATGTCTTACATGTAAATATTGACATATCGACATTTAATATATGGCTTATACATTCAGTACATGCATATTGCCCAAAGTTACATTCATGATTTACATGTAAAGTACGTCTCTTTCAAGACCACTGGAGACATACATAATCATATTTACCTAAGTCTGATATCAGTAGCAAGGTGGTGATTGAATTTTAGAAAGAGAAAACAATACAGAATAGTTGTTAATTATGTTCGAGAAAAGGCTCCATAGAGAACCATTCTTTTGTACAAGGTCATGAATATAGCGTAATTTGTGCAAGTAATGATTGATTACATATAACAACAATTTTTCTTATTAACAGACAAAATAACATTTCATTTCAAAAAACATATCAATGCCGATTTGATGTAATTAATAAAAACATAATTGCATTTACTTAAACCGGTGGTATCGGGGAGCATACCCCTAACTGACCGTATTGACGCAGTTTTATTCTTCTTCTTTGTTCTAACTGTCTAACTATAATGTCTTACATGTAAATATTGACATATCGACATTTAATATATGGCTTACACATAGAGTACATGCATATTGTCCAAAGTTACATTCATGATTTACATGTTATGTACGTCTTCTCAAGACTACTGGAGACATACATACTCATACTTACCAGACACTGGTAATGGTAGCAAGGTGGTGATTGAGTTTTTCAGAAAGAGAAAACAATACAGAATAGTTGTTAATAATTATAATTTTTGTTCAGGGAAAAGGCTTCATATACAGCCATTTTTTGGTGTGTAAACATGGTCATGCACATAGCGTATGTTTTTCAAACATCTTCAGTAAATGTACAAGTAATGATTGATTACATATGAAAAACTATTTTTCTTATTAACAGACAAAATAACATTTCATTTCAACAAACATATCACTGCCGATTTGATGTAATAAAGTAAAACGTCATTGCATTTACTTACATTAGTGGTGTCGGAAAAGGATTCCCGTAACTGACCATATCGACAGAAACAAAAATCAATTTCAACAAACACATCAATGCCAATGTGATGTAATTTAGAAAAACATCATTGCATTTACCTAAAAACCGACCGTATTGACGCAGTTTTATTCTTCTTTTCAGTTCTAATTGGCTAAATATAATGTCTTACATGTAAATATTGACATATCGATATTTAACCCTAAAAGGGCCGGGCTTTTTGAGGTGATCAGCAGGCCGGGGGGGGGGGGGGGGGGGGCATTATGGCCCCCCCCCCCCCCCCCCCCCCCACGCATGATAAGTGAAGTGTATAGAATACAATGGTAATTTTTTTTAAATTTGAAAAATTCATTAATTTGCATATTTATGGTAATTTATGCAAATAAGTCATGAAATTCATATTTTTACCCATAAATCATATATTATTCATAATTAAACTCTGGTTTTCACTACATATATTCTTTAGAGCATGTGGAATAATAATACAACAACAACATTAGGAAGAGCCAGGTTCTTCCTTATGTTTTCTATTGTTTTGATAATTTCTTATGTATTTCTTTGTTTTTTAAACGTACGTATTTCATTGTTTTTGTTGTTAATTTTATTTCTTACTATAATTTAAGTATTTTGAACCCCCAAAACAACATATAAATATAAACAACACTGAATAACCAATGATAAACCTCATTTTACGAAAATTGATATTTCCATATGTTTTGTACACAAATCACGAAATTGAGCGATTTTCGAGCTGACATGCATAGACAAAAGGTCACGTGACTTTGTAACGGTATGTCCGATTTTCAAAATTTTTGTTTTAAAATGTGCGCAAGACCCGAAGGAAAAAGGTCACGGAGCAGCGGCGAGTCATCTTACAGCGTTTTGGAGCAATAACAAAAATCGCGGAGGGGGGGCCATTATGCCCCCCGGCCCTATTAGGGTTAATATGTGGCTTATACATTCAGTACATGCATATTGCCCAAAGTTACATTCATGATTTACATGTAAAGTACGTCTTTTCAAGACCACTGGAGACATACATAATCATACTTACCATAGTCTGGTAATGGTAGCAAGGTGGTGATTGAGTTTTTAGAAAGATAAAACAATACAGAATAGTTGTTAATAATTATAATTTTTGTTCTGGAAAAGGCTTCGTATACAGCCATATTTTTGTAAATAAGGTCATGCATATAGCGTATGTTTTTCAAACATCTTCAGTAAATGTACAAGTAATGATTGATTACATATGAAAAACTATTTTTCTTATTAACAGACAAAATAACATTCATTTCAACAAACATATCACTGCCGATTTGATGTAATAAAGTAAAACGTCATTGCATTTACTTACATTAGTGGTGTCGGAAAAGGATTCCCGTAACTGACCATATCGACAGAAACAAAAATTAATTTCAACAAACACATCAATGCCAATGTGATGTAATTTAGAAAAAACATCATTGCCATTTACCTAAAAACCGACCGTATTGACGCAGTTTTATTCTTCTTTTCAGTTCTAATTGGCTAACTATAATGTCCCTCCGTGTAAATATTGACATATCGATATTTAATATGTGGCTTATACATTCAGTACATGCATATTGCCCAAAGTTACATTCATGATTTACATGTAAAGTACGTCTTTTCAAGACAACTAGAGACATACATAATCATACTACCGAAGTCTGATATCAGTAGCAAGGTGGTGATTGAATTTTAGAAAGAGAAAACAATACAGAATAGTTGTTAATATATGTTTGGGGAAAAGGCTCCATAGAGAGCAATTCTTTTGTACAAGGTCATGCATATAGCGTATAATTTGTGCAAGTAATGATTGATTACATATAATAACAATTTGACTTATTAACAGACAAAATAACATTTTCAACAAACATATCAATACCGATTTGATGTAATTAAGAAAAAACATAATTGCATTTACTTACATTAGTGGTGTCGAAAAGGATTCCCGTAACTGACCATATAGACAGAAAAACAGTTAATTTCAACAAACACATCAATGCCATATGATGTAATTTAGAAAAACATCATTGCATTTACCTAAAAACCGACCGTATTGACGAAGTTGTATTCTTCTTTTCAGTTCTAATTGGCTAACTATAATGTCTTACATGTACAATATTGACATATCGACATTTAATATATGGCTTATACATTCAGTACATGCATATTGCCCAAAGTTACATTCATGATTTACATGTAAAGTACGTCTTTTCAAGACCACTGGAGACATACATAATCATACTTACCGAAGTCTGATATCAGTAGCAAGGTGGGTGATTGAATTTTAGAAAGAGAAAACAATACAGAATAGTTGTTAATATATGTTTGGGGAAAAGGCTCCATAGAGAGCAATTCTTTTGTACAATGTCATGCATATAGCGTATAATTTGTGCAAGTAATGATTGATTACATATAATAACAATTTGACTTATTAACAGACAAAATAACATTTTCAACAAACATATCAATACCGATTTGATGTAATTAAGAAAAAAACATAATTGCATTTACTTACATTAGTGGTGTCGGAAAAGGATTCCCGTAACTGACCATATAGACAGAAAAACAGTTAATTTCAACAAACACATCAATGCCATATGATGTAATTTAGAAAAACATCATTGCATTTATCTAAAAAACCGACCGGTAGTGACGAAGTTGTATTCTTCTTTTCAGTTCTAATTGGCTAACTATAATGTCTTACATGTAAATATTGACATATCGACATTTAATATATGGCTTATACATTCAGTACATGCATATTGCCCAAAGTTACATTCATGATTTACATGTAAAGTACGTCTTTTCAAGACCACTGGAGACATACATAATCATACTTACTGAAGTCTGATATCAGTAGCAAGGTGGTGATTTAATTTTAGAAAGAGAAAACAATACAGAATAGTTGTTAATATATGTTTGGGAAAAGGCTCCATAGAGAGCAATTCTTTTGTACAAGGTCATGCATATAGCGTATAATTTGTGCAAGTAATGATTGATTACATATAATAACAATTTGACTTATTACAGACAAAATAACATTTTCAACAAACATATCAATACCGATTTGATGTAATTAAGAAAAAACATAATTGCATTTACTTACATTAGTGGTGTCGGAAAAGGATTCCCGTAACTGACCATATAGACAGAAAAACAGTTAATTTCAACAAACACATCAATGCCATATGATGTAATTTAGAAAAACATTATTGCAATTTATCTAAAAACCGACCGTATTGACGAAGTTGTATTCTTCTTTTTCAGTTCTAATTGGCTAACTATAATGTCTTACATGTAAATATTGACATATCGACATTTAATATATGGCTTACACATAGAGTACATGCATATTGCCCAAAGTTGCATTCATGATTTACATGTTATGTACGTCTTCTCAAGACTACTGGATACATACATACTCATACTTACCAGACACTGGTAATGGTAGCAAGGTGGTGATTGAGTTTTTCAGAAAGAGAAAACAATACAGAATAGTTGTTAATAATTATAAATTTTTTCAGGGAAAAGGCTTCATATACAGCCATTTTTTGGTGTGTAAACATGGTCATGCACATAGCGTATGTTTTTCAAACATCTTCAGTAAATGTACAAGTAATGATTGATTACATATGAAAAACTATTTTTCTTATTAACAGACAAAATAACATTTCATTTCAACAAACATATCACTGCCGATTTGATGTAATAAAGTAAAACGTCATTGCATTTACTTACATTAGTGGTGTCGGAAAAGGATTCCCGTAACTGACCATATCGACAGAAACAAAATTAATTTCAACAAACACATCAATGCCAATGTGATGTAATTTAGAAAAACATCATTGCATTTACCTAAAAACCGACCGTATTGACGCAGTTTTATTCTTCTTTTCAGTTCTAATTGGCTAAATATAATGTCTTACATGTAAATATTGACATATCGATATTTAACCCTAAAAGGGCCGGGCTTTTTGAGGTGATCAGCAGGCCGGGGCGGGGGGGGGGGGGGGCATTATGCCCCCCCCCCCCCCCCCACGCATGATAAGTGAAGTGTATAGAATACAATGGTAATGTTTTTTAAATTTGAAAAAGTTAATTATGTGCATATTTATGGTAATTATGCAAATAAGTCATGAAATTCATATTTTTACCCATAAATCATATATTATTCATAATTAAACTCTGGTTTTCACTACATATATTCTTTAGAGCATGTGGAATAATAATACAACAACAACATTAGGAAGAGCCAGGTTCTTCCTTATGTTTTCTATTGTTTTGATAATTTCTTATGTATTTCTTTGTTTTTTAACGTATGTATTTCATTGTTTTGTTGTTAATTTTATTTCTTACTATAATTTAAGTATTTTTAACCCCCAAAACAACATATAAATATAAACAACACTGAATAACCAATGATAAACCTCATTTACAAAAATTGATATTTTCATATGTTTTGTACACATATCACGAAATTGAGCGAATTTTCGAGCTGACATGCATAGACAAAAGGTCACGTGACTTTGTAACGGTATGTCCGATTTTCGAAATTTTTGTTTTAAAATGTGCGCAAGACCCGAAGGAAAAAGGTCACGGAGCAGCGGCGAGTCATCTTACAGCGTTTTGGAGCAATAACAAAAATCGCGGACGGGGGGCCATTATGCCCCCCCGGCCCTATTAGGGTTAATATGTGGCTTATACATTCAGTATTGACGCAGTTTTATTCTTCTTCTTTGTTCTAACTGTCTAACTATAATGTCTTACATGTAAATATTGACATATCGACATTTAATATATGGCTTACACATAGAGTACATGCATATTGCCCAAAGTTACATTCATGATTTACATGTTATGTACGTCTTCTCAAGACTACTGGAGACATACATACTCATACTTACCAGACACTGGTAATGGTAGCAAGGTGGTGATTGAGTTTTTCAGAAAGAGAAACAATACAGAATAGTTGTTAATAATTATAATTTTTGTTCAGGGAAAAGGCTTCATATAGAGCTATTTTTTGGTGTGTAAACATGGTCATGCACATAGCGTATGTTTTTCAAACATCTCCAGTAAATGTACAAGTAATGATTGATTACATATAAAACAATTTTTCTTATTAACAGACAAAATAACATTCATTTCAACAAACATATCACTGCCGATTTGATGTAATAAAGTAAAACGTCATTGCATTTACTTACATTAGTGGTGTCGGAAAAGGATTCCCGTAACTGACCATATCGACAGAAACAAAATTAATTTCAACAAACACATCAATGCCAATGTGATGCGTAATTTAGAAAAAACATCATTGCATTTACCTAAAAACCGACCGTATTGACGCAGTTTTATTCTTCTTTTCAGTTCTAATTGGCTAACTATAATGTCCTCCGTGTAAATATTGACATATCGATATTTAATATGTGGCTTATACATTCAGTACATGCATATTGCCCAAAGTTACATTCATGATTTACATGTAAAATACGTCTTTTCAAGACAACTAGAGACATACATAATCATACTACCGAAGTCTGATATCAGTAGCAAGGTGGTGATTGAATTTTAGAAAGAGAAAACAATACAGAATAGTTGTTAATATATGTTTGGGGAAAAGGCTCCATAGAGAGCAATTCTTTTGTACAAGGTCATGCATATAGCGTTTTTTTTTTTTTTTTTACATCTCCAGTAAATGTACAAGTAATGATTGATTACATATAACTATTTTTCTTATTAATAGACAAAAAACATTTAATTTCAACATAAATATTAATGCCGATTTGATGTAATTAAGAAAAAATACTTACATAAAGTTATATTGTATCGTAACTTTTTTGGTATCAGCTTAGGTCGTAATGAAATCTAAATTATCGGGGAGGTGGGAAAGTGAGGGACAAGAATTTTCCACTTTGTTACGCCACTGTATAAATGTCGTGTGGCGTGAAATAATTGTTTAATCTATATCATTGTATAAAGTACGAGTAGTTCCTCTATGAGAGGAAAACAACGATAGAGATTTTTACAAAATATGGAAAATGTTGTCTATGTTATTTGAAGAGCGTAAACCATTTGATTTAGTTCACATTATTTAACTTTCGATAATGAATCAAGTTTGGGACGCAATATCATAACATGCAAATGTTGGTTGGTTGGTAAGATGTACAGGACTGAGAAGCGCGTATTATAATTTAAAAAAGGTTGACAGTTGGGGTTGTGATGTCAGTCTCCGGAACCTTGTTGAGGCTAATTGTTGCGAACTATCTAATTATGCATGTCGTCATGTACTTTTCTTTATATTTAATCATATTATTACAGAACTAATCTGACCGAGTCTAGATATCGATTTATAAGATTACAGGTAAACGGAGACGATAACTATGTTAACTAAACTGAAACAAAAAGGAGCTATGTCAGATTCGCACAGACTCTGTATTTAGTCATTCTAAAGTCGACTATTTGTATATTTTCTGACACCAACATGCATGCTGCGATTGTTGCCCATTGTTATAAAAGACCTGACTGAAAACATTATTACATTCCCGTACGCGGGACTGGTATCGGTAGCAAGATGGTTGTAGAATTTTAGAAAGGGAAAACAAAACAGAATACTTGTTAATACGTATATTATTAAATAAGAATTGACTTTGATGATGTTTCGGGGAAACAGGTTTAATCGAGAGCAATTCATGTTATGACTTCTTTCAACTTCTCCAGTAAATGTACAAATGATGATTTAAAGATTCGCTTTCTATTGGACATTCAAATAAACGTGTTGCATAAGCAAATATATTTTATGTAATACACTTGAATAAGCAAACATATCAATGTTGATTAAGTGTTAACAAGTGCATTATATGCACCTGAACTTGAGGTACTCAAAAAGGATACCACTTTCGATGGCATTGCCGGATTTCTAACTCTAGGTTACTGATAATCATCGTTAAGATTCATATAATAAGTTGCCTACAAATAGATGCATTTTGCCTAAAGTTACATTAATGATGTGCAATAAGTCTACTCAAGACCATACGAGATA